>JAGFPH010000071.1:783009-813939 GCA_018207615.1 Philaenus spumarius
TGCCAAACCTTTTCTCTCTCTGTCTCTCTCTTTGCCTAGCCGTAACAATATTTTCTTGAAAGAGTTTCTTGCAGATTAAAGAATAGTATAAACATTAATTATTGAAAAGTTAACAGGAACGGTACTAAAATCATAAGTCCACTACACGATCATTAAATCCACTTTGTTTCACTAAATTTAAAACAAGGACACAAGCCCTCACTTATTTAAGTCATACAACTCCATACAGCGGCGCGCTCCATAATTTTAGCCCAACCAATAGAGATGTTTTATTGTTATTGAATTTCAGCAAGCAACATCCACAGTGGCTCTAAGGGTATCACATAGGTGTATCACATACAAAAATTATCAGGCAAGGCATTTTTGCGCTTTTTTTATAAACAAAAATAACAATAAATTTTGACTTTTTGGGTTGTTCGTTGATATTAATAAATTTTGACTTTTTGGGTTGTTTGTTGATATTATACAAATTTATGCATGGATGACGAAATGACGATACTTCCAACGAAACATTTCTAGAGAATTCAAAAATCTACAAAATGGTTTTTGAAAACCTTGATCGGACCATTTCTCACCGAGGAAAGTCGGAAAATGCTTAAAAATTACTATTTTTCTAAAGTTCATATCTTTGTTAATTTACAATATTTAGGGCAGATCTTTTGGAAAATTATTGTTTAGTATGTGTACTTCAGAAAGGCGGAAGATGAAATTTGTCGCATTTATAATTTTTGCACAATTGCAGTATAAACAATTTAGGCAATTATCTTGCATAATGCGGAGGAGAAGAGAACGTCAGGCTGCTGTTTCCGTTACTACTGCCTTCTTGCAAATTTACCATCGGTGTTGGCCGCAAATTTACGCATTTCGCGCTATTTTCTAAAGCATTTTTATTATATTTTATTAACCTTATTAAAAAATCGCAGATGTACGAATTGTAGCTTTTAATGTCTAGCCTACTTTCAGAATCCGTTTGGTAAATTTAAAACGGGAGATTCAGGTTAATTGGGCAAATTATGCAAGATAATGGCCTGCATTGTTTATACTGTCATTGTTCAAAACCATTAATGCAAAAAATTTCAACTTCTTCCTGTTTGAAGAACACATGACAAACAATCATTTTCTGAAAAATCTGCCCTTAATGTCGTAAATTAACAAAGATATGAACTTTTAGAAAATGGTAGTTTTTAAGCGTTTTTCCGACTTTCCACATTGAAAAATGGTCCAATCAGGGTCTATAAAAACAATTTGTAGGTATTTTTGGAAGTATCGTGATCCATTCATATTTTTTAATAATATTGAAGAAAAACCCAAAAAGTCATAATTTATTGTAATTTTTTTTGTTTATACAAAATGCGCAAAAGCTCCTTGCCTGATAGTTTTAACATACCCTTGTGCTACCCTTAAAGTCACTGTTGATGTCGCTTTCTGTTAAATTCAATAACAAAATTAGACTTCTTTTTGCTCTATTGGCTAGGCTAAATGCGCTAAGACAATCGGCGTAATGGTACATATTTCACAGACAAGACCTATAGCTGTAGCCCATGAACAGTAAATCAGGGTTTCCTTATATCAAACGAAAATACAGAATTTACACTAAAATCGATATAAACATCAATGTACAAGTATAACGATTTGTACTAGATATATCGATTACAAAATATGTTTGATAAATTGTTTGAAAACATGTAAAATCTTAAGGGTTTACAGAAAACTTCATATCTAAAAAATTATAAGAGTGACGAATGATTGGAAGACAATTTTAGAAAGTTCAAATTTTGACGAATCCAAAGGTGACCTTATATTCCTTTCAAAACAAGTCTGTCTAACGGTCTTGTGTCTTTTCTTTTTGTTTTCTCGCTCGGTCATCTTTTTAGACAACTACAATTACAAACGATGATTACATAGGTTAATATGTAAATATACGTTTTAGAACAAATTTGTAAGTACAAAAATTAATGTTTAAAACATTTCCTTTCCAATAGTTTTTGTTTTATTGAAATTGGATCATTTATAGTGGATGAAATATTCAACACAATCAGACGATAGAATAATGCTGCCTGCCACTTGCTCGGCGGGCTGAGACGACAGTATAGTGTTATTTGGCGCTTTTAGGATTAAATCAAACATATAAATCAAGCCTTAAAAATGTTTGGGGGGGGGGGGGTCATGACGCCCATGACTCTCCCCCTGTATCCACGCCTGTGGTCAATATGCATGCAAATGGCTTTTTAAAAATTAAGAAAACTATTTTGTTTAATATTTATTAACAATTTAAAACATTGATTTTTAATATTTTTTTATGTTGTCACTATTAATTATAGCGAAAAACTACCAAGCCATTCGCCTGAAGAATTTCGTCCCCAAGATTTTGGTACATTTTTTAAAACGCTATTTGAAGAATTGCGGGTTTTAAATGGATTTAGGCTGAGCAATGTCCGTGTAACCTACCGCCGCTATAGGGTGATTTTAAATATTTTTTAGGTTGTAACTATTAATTATAGCGAAAAATTACCAAGCCATTCGGATGAAGAATTTTGTCGCCGAGAGTTTGGTATTTTTTTGAAAAACGCTATTTGAATAATTGCGGGTTTTAAATGGATTTAGGATGAGCAATGTCCGCGTAACCTACCACCGCTATAGGGAGTCGCAGGTTGCTTTATGTTTTACTGGAGCCGACCCTTAATATGTAGGCTTACACTTTGCCATAGTTATAAGGTATGAAACATTGAATTTAGCTGGATCTGTAGGATTATGTTAGGATGAATCAAACAGCTGGGATTACAATGACAGCCAATTTTGTTATGTATCTGACTATAATATTATTGTAATTATATGCAGCCATAGCAAATACAGCTAAATCTGTTCATAGTCTCTTGTAAGAGATGTTTATTTTGGGTTGTTTTACATACTAAAAATTTTGTTAATTGATTTCTGATGTTAACCCTAAACATGGAAACAAAGTTCACCACTTTATAATTTTAGTATAGAAATAAATAGATTACTCTATTTTTTTCTTTTTTCAACTGTACTATGAACACACACTTGAAGCCAATAATTTGAAAATCAAAAATATTACAAACACATGGTCTCTACACTAACTACAAAATTGACTATAAATAGCACCTTCAAGTGATGACTCTATCATTACATGTCAATTACCTCCAGAAATGCATTGTGATTAGACTTGATAGCACTTCATGTTGAAAGGAAATTATATGTTTGCAGCCTCCACTCCGGTTCAGTTTAAACTATCATACTTCATGGTTTGATAATTTCGACAAATTAACACTTCTGATCAGGTAAGATATGATTGTACTGATGAAAAATATGTTCCTCATATTAAATTGCGAACACATTTTACTTTCTCACTATACTATAGTATAGAGAAATTATAGTGATCGCAAAACAAAATCGATATTGAAATTTTTGTGGAAATATCCGTTTTGGGACACCCTGAGTCCAAGAAAGTGGTTTTTACAAAATGTCTGTCTGTATGTCTGTCTATATGTATTCAAAGCTAGAGAGAAAACTATTCGATCAATTTCGAACAAATTTGCACCAAAAATGTCAATTAGGCCTGAATGAATGCACAAAAAAAGGTTTTGATTTATTATTTTTATTTTTAGTTATTATTTTTTTATAAAAAACGGCTCTAATGATTTTGATAAAATTTTGTTTATTTGTAGCCCTTAATGTACCCTACAATATGCAAAAAAACCTGCATTTTCTAAAAATTCTAGTTTAGTTAGTAATAATAATAATAATAATAACTGATTTTTTGATAATAATACACGCAATACACTGTGTATTGAAAATACTCCCATACGGGGGTTGGCGTGCTAAGCACCCAATAAACAGTATATTGGAAATATTCCCAATACGGGGGTTGGGGTACAATGCACTGTGCATCGGCCGCTTCTCATAGTGTTCAGTGTCAAGCTCACATATGCGTTTTTAGCAGAGAACACGTACTCAACGTTAGATAGTACTCAAACGTTAAAGTTATAAAACGAGAATACGCGACCTTAGTATGTGCGGATAGTTTACTCCAGTCATATAAACGCAAAGCCAATCCCAATAAGATTAAAATAGACCCTTTTTTCCAGGAAAAATCCAATCATCCGAATTTTTGACTATCCGAATGGGGTCTGGTCCCAATTGATTCGGATAACTGTAGTTCTACTGTACATACAAACAAATTTTACCTTTTTATAATCCAGTATTAGTATAGGAGTATTGGCTAAATGTTTAGGAAAAGCTTCCCTTGCAGGGGTTGCTCTTTCCAGAGTTTACAAGAGTACAAACACATATTAACAAATTTAAATACAGCCTACAACGATTTTTGTTGTTTGAGTAATTCTGAATGAGTCCAATAACCATAAGGGAACATTTTGAAAATTCTTATTTCACTCAATACGGGTCCAGGCTTTATTTATTATTTCTGTTATTGTTATTTTGAGATGATACACTATTTTGAAATCTTTAGTACGTATATTGCATTGAATGTTAAATGTTGCTTCTTAAGTGGAATATTATGTATTCTTACAATTTATATCTTTTATGATATACTAAGGGCTCTGCCCCTGGACGCTTCGCGTCCCAACCCCGCCTCGGCCTTCGGCCTCAAATGGCTGCTTCGCTTCGCTCGCAGTTGGAAAATTTTACCTAATCTAAAGAAAAACTGGTAGTTGTGAAGAATTATAATAAAACCTGATTATAATAATTAGCCCAATTGGTGTTTTGGTTCATTGTAGACCCACCCTAAAATTATGTTCAGTTTTTGATCCAAATTAGCTGTTTTATATATAATAGGTTTGTAACAACCAATGTTTGAATTGAATTAAAATATAGTTAGCATTTTTCGTTGATTTTTGTTTGTGTTTGTTTTTAGTTTGTCAATGTAACCTCAAAAAGGTAATACTCTTCAAATTTTCTAAGTAATGTTGCAATGGTAATGAAAGTAAACAAACATGATGTGTTGCTAAGTTTTTTATACGAACAGCTGTTTTTGTGCCCCTGATAAAATCAGCTGTTTTTGATAAAATCAATAGAAATCTTTCTTCCATGAGATTAACATTGAAACTTTGAGGGCCACTGGGGCGTAGCCCTAATGTCCTAGGGCTTTGGTAAATGGCCTAAAACCTTCCCAGGGTTAACCTGTGTTACTATGCAAAATTTAAAAGCAATCGGATGAACGGTATACGAACGCAAAGTGGACAAAGAACCAAAAAAAAACCCTCATAAGGAATACACAGCAGAAATTTGCATTTGATTATAACGTTTGTAAGGCGAAAGATACATGATTTGTAATGCTTGATGACATATCTGTGAATGATTACCTGCAATTTAAAAAAAAAAATAAGGAAATCGGCCTGATAGAATGGCCGTACTGACTGCCACAAGTTTTCATAAATTCTTTTAATATATAGACTAGGGGCTCTGCCCCTGGACGCTCCGCGTCCCAACCCCGGCTCGGCCTTCGGCCTCAGATGGCTGCTTCGCTTCGCTCGCAGGTGGAAAATTCGATAATCTCGTTAATCTTTTGCTCGTTTGTACATAGGTGACCGAGCATAAATTAGCTGTTTTATTTGGCAGCTGACTCAAACTCATTAAACATTATCTCCATAAGATTAACATGGGAAATTTGAAGGATTGTATACCGGAGCTCCTTCTCGGGTGAATAGCGGCTGAACGGATGATAATATATAAGACTTGACATATCTGTGAATGATTATGTTCAGTTTTTGATCCAAATTAACTGTTTTATATATAATAGGTTTGTAACAACCAATGTTTGAATTGAATTAAAATATAGTTAGCATTTTTCGTTGATTTTTGTTTGTGTTTGTTTTTAGTTTGTCAATGTAACCTCAAAAAGGTAATACTACATTTGATACTGATTTGATCCAAATCAGTTGTTGATCAAAATCAGCTGTTTTAAGCTTTTCATACGAACAGCTGTTTTTGTGTCCCTGATAAAATCAATAGAAATCTTTCTTCCATAAGATTAACATTGAAACTTTGAGCGCCACTGGGGCATAGCCCTAATGTCCTAGGACTTCGGTAAATGGCCTAAAACCTTCCCAGGGTTAACCTGTGTTACTATGCAAAATTTCAAAGCAATCGGATGGACGGTATACGAACGCAAAGTGGACAAAGAACCAAAAAAAACCCCCATAAGGAATACACAGCAGAAATTTGCATTTGATTATAACGTTTGTAAGGCGAAAGATACATGATTTGTAATGCTTGATGGCAAATCTGGGCGTGCATACCTTTAATTTAAGACCTCAATTATGAAAATCGGTCGGGTAGAAGATCCGAACGGACTCGGAAAAGAAAAACAGAATTTTTTTAATATATAAGATTGGTTGTTTTTTAATTTTTTATTAGTTTTTGACTTTGGCCATTCAGACATTGTAAATGGGTGTAAAATAAATGAAATGAACTATGTAAAGTTAGTTATCTACTAAACTAGAAATGTCGGATAACATTTGTAGTAAGAAAACATTTTAAGACTTATATTTTCCTAAACTTAATTTTTTAAGAGATACTGGCATTTTAGGAATCAGTACATTTGTGCCTAAATTAAAAATATGGTATTGGGGTTTACAAAAAATAGCCAAAGCTAAAACAAATCTTACAATTACTTGTCCTATATAAGATCCTTTAAAATCCCTCATAATAAATTATGAACTTTAACAGTTGAAATGAATTCAAGAGAGACTTAGTGCCAAATATTTTATAATGATTTCAATTATAGTGAAAACATAGAGTGAAAGTAGCAAACAAATTTGCATTTCTATTTTTCCTTTCAAGTCGTTTTTATAACAAACTAGAGAGCTCTCTGTCAACTGGTCGCTTTGCTCACCAACTACTGCGATGAAGCAAATGTAAACAGATTATTTTATACTCCTACACAGGCATTTGGACCGGGCTATGGTGGTAGGGGTAGCGGTGAGCTGTACTCTGATGTATACACAGTAGTGCCAGTTTTTGTGTGAATAACAGGAATTTTTTATGTAATAGAAAGAAAAAGACAATAAAAGACAGATTTTAACTGCCTCACAACAGAATTATAAAATAGCCTAAGGAAGAGATTTGTGAAAGATAAAACTAAAACCATTTTGAAGCCTAAATTTTAAAATATGTGGCAAGATTGTTAAAATATTTTGATAAAAATAGAGACAAATGTAAATAGTCTCCGTATTTGCAAATATGTTTGTTGTTGTTAGTCATACAAACAAAATAGCCTATATTCTTACATTATTTTTCTCACCCTCAGACTTTTAAAATATAATTTATCATTTCACCCATGTACCATTTAAAATTTGTGACATCCTTTACTATCACAGTCCTGAAGTTAAAATTCAAATTGCCTATGATTATATATAGTTGAGCTATTAGTCCAAATAATATAGCCGCGAACATGATTTAAATATCTTAATTAAAAACACAGTTAGTGGAGGAGGGCTGTTTTCATTTTAGCCAGTAGAACAAACATTTTGCACAATATTACTATTATCATTCTTTCATAAAGTGACATCAATGTCCTACTACACTTACTAGATCAATGCTATCATGAAGCCGATTCAAGCTTGAGAAAACTATAAATAGACATTCCTGCGGAACAGGTTCTTAACTTCAATCACTTGGACTTTCTAATTTAATTCCAAAATAGTAAAGTACAATTTCTACTTCTTTTTATACCCAAAATAATTCCTGACATGTGCCGGCCATTGCTCTACTTCCTAAGCTGGTTAACTTCAATTGTGTAATGCAATACTTAGATCAGAATCTATTTTCTAATAAGGGCTATGCACATGATGTAAGTTCACAAAAGATGTTCAAAGCAAATTACTAAAAGAAATGGAACAGAATGGAACAGAATTATAGAACAGAATGGAATTTAATTCCCTGCTGTTTGATTTTATACATTTTTGAAGTATAATAAGTTTTGTAAATGTTAAGATGGATAGATTTTGTACAGTTTACAAAAACTATTGCATACCATAAAGAAAATAATGATCAAGCTTGACTAGTGAAAACAAATTATTTAAAAAATAAATAAAATAATTAATAAAAAAATATGTTTATTTATTATTATGTTATAGTAAAGTTATACTTAAAAACAATGTTCTCCATTTAATACAAGGAAAATCATTAATAACTCTTCATTTACAATCAGTTCAATTAAATCTTGCCTGATCAGGAGTGTTACTTTGTCAAAATGATCAAACTATGTAGGATAATTAATAGTTTAAAATGAGATTAGGCTGCAAAACATACAATATCCTTTTAACATAAAGCGCTATCATTTTTAATCAGAATGTAATTCTGGAAGTAGTTTACATGTAATGATAGCGTCATCTCTTGTATGTGTTATTTATACCGTACATATAGCCCATTTAAAACGCGGGTCATGACCTCAGGAAATGCCTCCCGGACCAGACCACTACTTGTACTTTATGTTTTTTAAGTCGCTGATTCCGAAAATTGGCGTCCCGCGGCTCTAAAATCTTGTTGTCATCCCTAAAAATGTAAAAAAACACCCTTTTGAGGTTTTTTTTCACAACAAAGTTTATGACACCTCCAAATAATGCTGTGGAATGCACAAATTATGATTAAAATTTAGTAGCCCCAAAGAAATCAACCAAGAAATGCACCACAAGGTTTGGCGTAGGGGGTGAAACCATCGCTAATTTGACGAAAAATTAGGAAATGACGGAAAGTTAAATATTTCCTCTATATTTTAGTGGGAGGTGAAATGAACAGGATCATGAGATTATCTGAAGTACTGTAGTTTTCAACCCCTTGGGTTCAAGTTCAGGGAAAACAGATAAAATGAGCTGAAATGAAAGCATATTTTCTTTATTGTTATTTCTGATGAACATCTTTGGAGAGCAATAGTAGAACATTTTTAGGGAGTGAAGTCACCCCTAAATGTATACGAAATCGAATTAGTTCATGTATAGTATGAATTAGTTTAAATTTTTGTTTGTAGACTAAGTATTCGAGCTTTGTTACACATTTTAAATTCGTTAATTTTTAACTGAGCCATTAAAAGTATAATAATTAAGGCACTTTTTAAAATTCAACCTTGAGTTGTATGTGGGCAACATTTTTAAAGAGTTCTAATACATTTCAGAACATAAAAAAATTATGTTCAAAACAATACTTCCAGTGCCTTCTCTAAAAAACATTATGAAATCCTAATTTCAAAATCTACTATCTACTGACCTTTTTTTACCTTATTTATTTTACATTATGTTCTGTATCTTCTTGTATTTTAATTTCTATTTATTATGTTAGAAAGGATTCATCAATTCATTAGTACGGTCTTAAGGAATTAAAAAAATACTAGGGGAGACCCATGCGTGCTCCGCACGCCAACCCCCAATGGAACCTTCCAAAAACATATGTTATATGCATTAATAATAACCTCAAAACTAAGATGGCAAATAATGTTAAATGTTCTAATCAAATTGTTTCGTATATTTTATAACATCAGTTATAATAATGGTTAAAAGAACCACCAAGGCTCAGGTCTACACTTTAAAACCCAAATCTAAAAGCTAGAAATACAAAAATAATTGCTTCAAATTTTGAAAACAGCTGTTAATGGAAATATCGGAGCAACCAGCTATATTACGGTATCTGTTACTTTATTCAATTGGTTGCTATGGTAATACATGTAAAAACATGTGTGTTGGTTTATCATTCTAGGCCTAAATTAAGAATTTTTCCGACTAATTTACAAATATTGAAATAAAAAAAGGTTTTTATCGAAATTAATTATAGCCTATGTTACTCAGGGATAGTGTAGCTTTTTATTAGTAAAACTATTTTTTCAATCGGTTCTGTAGTGCCCTACATACAAACAAACAAAAAAACAAACTTTACCTCTTTATAATATTAGTATAGATCAAATGTTTTAACGTAAACTACAGAACAGCTGTTTTATGTTTTAAATTTATTTATTCAATACCAAATGTTTTAATGTAAACAAAGCAGATGTTTTTAAAATTCTCATGTATTTCTTATGGGGATTTTTCGTTTTTCAAGGACTCCAAAAACCCCTTAGTTTTTAATTTTAGAAAAAACTTATATTTTTCCCTCGTTCCTTGAATCAATACCTTTAATTTGATACCTCTCCCATCATCCTCCGATTTACCAAATTCCCACAATTTTTAATCTAAAATTTCGCTTACAGAATTATATATAAGGATATTTTTCAGTTTAATTAAGATATTGAAACATTTACCCAAATATTGATGAGATGTTCCTATTGCTTTCTTCAATATGCCATTTTTATTCACATTAAGACTTTGCAACGAATTGCAATCTCCTTCATGCGACTAACATATTAGTCATCACTTTACAAAATATTCATTATAAACACACTTAAAACAATTATCCTAGATTCTTTTATTGATCAATTACACTTGAGACTTGAGATTCGAAAATCGTAAATCTACACACACACCTCTTTCAATTTTAATTCGCTCAGTATGTCGCAAAATGTTTGGAATGTAAAAATCCGAACACAGTTCTGGCAAATTAAATATTGAAAACCTCAGATAAATTACCTTTCATGAGCTAGTCAAGCCTTTAGAATCGGTTTCCAATACCATAAACTTTTTGAAATGTAAGCAATATTACCAGTTTTGACTGCTTGAATCCCAGAAAAAAGATTATTTTCTGCCTGAAAAATGTCTAAAAACCTATCTACAAAACTCTAATTGTCAGAAAAGATTGTCTGGGTTGGCATTAATGTCAATCCATTGGCGATTAGACCAGTGGAGGTTCTAACCCGGGGCATAGGGGCAGCTGTCCCCCAGTTTTCCCAGGATTTTTTTCAAGACATTTTTATTAGAAGGTTAGTTTGGCGACAAAAAAATTTTTAATATGTTTTGAGACCTAAGCGGTTTTATTCTGAAAGAAAATTCAATGCTGAAACTCAGTCAGTTTTGACTGCCAATTCCCTAAACACGATTGAACTGATGATTACAACGATTATTTGAATATTTTGGTTATTCCTTAAACATCTTACAGTCTTATGCTCTTATATCTCGCTGGTTGTTTGCGAGTTTTGTTTTTTTATTGTGGGGATTGCATAGAAGTGGGTGTGAATAACAAAAAGCTGATTCAATCAGCAGTTCAAAAAAACAAAACAAACAAAACCGTACAACCAAAACAGTTTTTTTTTTACAACTGTTTTGAATTGGAGAGTATCCCTTTTCATACCTGGCGAAGGCTTTAAATCATTTTCAATGTTTATTGGAAATTTTCTTATTGAGATATACTCTCAAGTTATGAGTATAAATTACAGTCTTACATTATTTGAACTAAAAAACTATAAAATTATTTAAATAAATCAAGCACTTTATCAAAAAATAAACATTTTTTTAAATTAAACAACGTAATGTACACGTTTTCAATGTTTTTTGTTTTAAATGTACATTTTCAGCCAAAAAAGTGTTAAAATAGAGTTTTGGGAGGTTGATTTTTCATAATATTTCAACCCCTCTGCGATTGGGAGGTATTCCATACACCCCGTTCATTCGACCCTCTGTAGTCCACTGGACTAGACCACAATAAAGAAGACGTTAAAGACTTGTTAGCAGCAACAAAGGCTCGAAGATAAACACTGCAGAAGCCACACAAAGTTGACATGTGTCACTCACTGTTTTATTTTTGTTTATTCTGAGAAAAATATTTAATCCTAATTCATAAGCGTGTATCTTCAAGCATATTCGTAAGGCGCCTTTTTTTTAAATTTCAAGCTATTCAGTCTTAAGTAATTATTTAAAAAAATAATGGAATTATACCTAAGCGCCGACCACTTCCGGTGACACATCACACCCATTGGTGAGCAACCACCGTTGCAACAAAAAATGTAACTATTCGC
The DNA here is from genome assembly GCA_018207615.1 of Philaenus spumarius. Taxonomy (NCBI): domain Eukaryota; kingdom Metazoa; phylum Arthropoda; class Insecta; order Hemiptera; family Aphrophoridae; genus Philaenus; species Philaenus spumarius. The sequence goes on from JAGFPH010000071.1 coordinate 794,921, forward strand.
TTGAGTGTCACGTCATCCAGTAATAATTTTATATTTTAGTTTTGTTTTTTATGGATAACATTATATTATAAATATGTTGACATTAGCCTACTTGAATGGTAACATAAGTCTTGTTTTAGTCAGTAAGTACCATCAAAACCAGCTAAATATTGTACAAAAATATTTTGTTTGGTAGATAAGAGATGTATATATCTATGCCCTAAACATAGATACGCCGAGAAACAGCCAAATGGGCCTTTCAGACTAACTAATAAGACAGGATACGTAGTAATGCCCCAGATACCTTATAAAATAAGGTATCTGGGGTAATGCGATTGGAACAACCCATCTTGAACATTCTTCACTTTACTGCATACAACTGGTTCACTTCCGTTCCACTGGGAGTTCAGTTGTTGCAAAATAAAACAACTTATATTGCGGAACTATACAACAATTGTAAAGGGATGCCTAACGAACTCCAACAGGGTAAATAGAGAGAAGTACACAGTTAGTTTGCTTTTACGGATAACTGTAGTTGGTGTCTAATGTGCTTGAGAAGTGTAGTTGGTGTCTAATGTGCTTGAGAAGAAAAAAGTAGTACATGTTTTGTCTGCCCTGAACAAAAAAAAAAACCGTCACAAATAATATTCTACAAAGAATGCTTAAATATTCCAGATAAGGTGTGTGGGCAATATTATGTACCATGTATTGATCGAAGGTGGCCTATGAACATTTTTTTACCTTCTGAATGTTGGAGGAATCAATGCTATAACCCAGGGGTCTCCAACCTTTTTTACTCAAGGGCCACATTGTAAATTTTTGGAGGAAAGGCGGGCCAACAATCCAACGTTATTTCAGTTTAGACTTTAGATAAGTCTGTCTAGGCGTCTAGCTATGTATTTATGTCTTAAAATTCTGTGTTTACAGCAATCGCCACTTTACAATCAAGTTACATGTGATAATATATCAATATCTTCTAATATAAAATTAGGTAAACTTGTAAAATTTAGAATAGTTCAGAAAATTGAATTAAAATAATTATTCTTTGCCGCAAATAAAATTTGTTCTGTAAAAGGAGTTTTGAAGTAGACCTAATGAAAACACAGGATGATACAAAACCAAATCATTGCAATGTACGGTAATACAAATTTATTTTATTGCATTTTAAGTTTAAATAAGGATGAGAAAAACTTGACAATAAATGAGTATACAACAAGTCTGAAGCTTAAAAAGAACAATAATTGTTGTTTAGTGAGAAGATTGCATTTGTTTGCCACTTAAAATTTCAGTCCATTTAGGGTCAAACTTTGTAGTTCCGATCATTAGGATTGATTTTAAATGTTCGTCTGATAAGGAAGATCTGTATTTAGATTTCACAAACTTCATTTTTGAAAAAGTTTGCTCACACTTGTAGGTGGATCCAAAAAGAGAAAACATAGCTCGAGCATGATTTTTAATGTTCTTAAAGTCTTTTTCTGGGAGAGAACTGTAAAATGGAAGTAGGTTACCTTCTTTGTAGCATTCCTGGAAATCCGACTTGAGTGAGTCGTTGGATGTTAGCTCGATGACTTCAAGTTGAATTTCAGCAGGTACTTTGTCAATGTCATAGTTAAAAGGGTTTTGAAACATCTGAATGTCTTCTGATGCACAGTCGAAGTCTTCAAAGCGGTTTTCAAACTCTTGTCGTAACTTAGACATGATTCCCAAAACGTAATCCTTGGGAAAGGGGGCAGTACTTAGTGCACTTAAGTTCTTACAACTTTCAAAGTGGTCAAAGTTCATAGATCCTAAATGCTTCTCAAAAAGTATGAGTTTTTTTCTAAAAGCTTTGACATGCCAGTATAAGTCGTAAACTGACGAGTTTTCACCTTGAAGTTTCAAGTTCAGAGAATTAATATGTGTGGTGAGATCAACAACAAAAGCAAATTTCCATACAAATACACTGTCAGAAAGTTCAGGTACAGGACGACGCTGTTCAGTCATAAAAATGTCAATCACTTCACGAAGTTCAAAAAACCGCTGCAATACTTTGCCTCTGCTCAACCAGCGAACTTCACAATGGTAGGGAACATCAGGGTATGCACTGTCAATTTCTGCAAGATAATTTTTAAATTGGCGGTGTTTGAGGGAACTTGATCTGATGAAGTTAACTGTTTTCACAACTACATTCATTACTTCAGCTACGTCCATGTGTTTACCACACAACGCTTGTTGGTGGATAATGCAGTGAAATACCATGGGTTGAACACCTCCAGCTGTTTTTACAGAATTGCAAATGTTTCCCACTACTCCGGTTTTTATACCGGACATATTTTTTCCACCATCTGTAGTAACACCTTTCAGGCGTTTGAAATCAAGACCAAGATTAGAAATGGTTTCACTTACTTTAGCGAAAATTTTGTCCCCGGTCACATTACTCTCCATAGAGTGAACGTCAACCAACTCTTCCGTGATTTTAAAATCACTGTTCACGCCACGAACAAATAAAAGAACTTGAGCCGAGTCAGTAACATCAGTTGATTCATCCAGCGCGATTGAGAACCATTCGAAATCCTTGCAAGCGTCTTTCAGCTGATAAACAACATTATTTCCAATATCTTCCGTACGGCGCACCACCGTGTTCGCCGACAAACTAATAGCACTGAACAATGAAAGTTTATCAGGGCAGATTTCTTGCGCAGCCACCAAGATGCAATCTTTCACCAATTGGCTGTCGGTAAAAGGTTTACCAGCTTTAGCCAAAATATGGCTGACTTTGAAACTGGCTTTTACAGCAGCCTCGTTTTGTTGAGATTGCTTAGTAAAAATTTGTCTCTGAGTTAAAAGCGATTTTTTCATTGAAGCAATTTTGTCCTCTCTTAGTTTGCCTGTTAAATTAGAAAATTTGCTCTTGTGTTTTGTATCGTAATGTCTACGGACATTAAATTCTTTCAGAACAGCGACAGTCTCGTTGCAAATAAGACATAAAGCTTTATTATTGTTATCGATCATAAAATAATCATATGTCCACTGTGTATTAAAAGCACGGCACTCAAAATCAACTTTCCTTTTTTTACAAGAAGCCATTGTTATGAGAAATAAAACTGTAAAATTAAGACACTGTCCGTGATCACTACACACTTCGCGAAACGTAAAACATCAACCTACACTCGCACTAGTTGTGGTTATGACTGACACTGGAAAGCAAACTAAGCGATGATGACTCATGCATTTGAGTCGACGAGTTTATTTTCGTCCTGCCTCAGGTATAGTAAAACGCATTTAGAATGGCGTGCGGCTGCGCATGCGCAGGAAAGCCCGCCTCCCACCAACTTCAGTCTCAGTCAAATAGTAAAAAAAGTACAGTCAGTGTTAAATCTGCACAGACGTACGTGGCTGTGTTGTATATGTGGTGTGTATAAAGCCATCGTCTATCTATAAACTTGACTGTACGTCGCGCTGCCTAGCCTAGGTAGAGGAAATGTTGTGGGATAGGTGCTCCGTCTCTCTCGCACTACCCCTCCCTACACGCCATTCTAATTGATTCTATCCATACAGTCAGGGTAAAGTATAACAGCGCCAAGTTTTCTAAGCTTACTACCCCATGCAAAACACTGACTATCGCGCAATGGCTAATCGCTGCTTGTTTACAGCTAATTTTACACTTATTAAAAAGGGAAGGGGCAAAAAGAGAGACGGGTACCGTACTCGTAGTTAATGGCAAAATTGCTTAAAATGAAATGTGTTATCAAGTAAAAAAATTGATTTTTTTTCAGTTTGTAAACGTTTTGCGGGCCGGGTAAAATTTGTTCGCGGGCCGGATGTGGCCCGTGGGCCGTAGGTTGGAGACCCCTGCTATAACCTTGTACAAACTAAACAATAACTTTCCAGATGGGAATATCTGTTGGATCTCTTCATTGCTCTTATCAAACCTCTCGTCAGGGCATTTCTAGAAATAAATGTTACCAAAAGAACTGAAATCAAGATGTGCAAATTTTTTAGGAGTACCGTAACGGAACACACAAGCTATTTGGTCACGTGATGAAAAAAGAGGTCGCTGCCATACGTGTGGGCTAGTTTGAGACGGATCTATCCTCAAATCATGTAGTATTTGTTTTAAGAATATTTACATTGAGTAAACTATCACGCACACTGCTAGCAATTTTACCACGATAATGCGGAGTTTTTCTCGAGTTCATCACGATAACTTTGCTACGGATCTAGTTTGCTATATCGAAAATCTTTTAGACCAAGATTCATTATATCGAGTATCCATTGTAGTTTCAATTTTACTGCCTGGTATTAAAATTGATTTATTGTATTATTCAGGAAAGCAATAGTACACTGTACCTTACACTTTTAATGGAACAGTTTTACAAGCCTCAACAGTGCTATTTTAGAATATACAATATTGGTAAAAATGATTAATTTAATGTATTTTAACATTCAATAGAATCTTTAAAAAGATCCCCTCTGTCACGGCATGGTTTGAAACTAGATTTATTTCTCTGTACATAGTAACCAGAGATAATGTGTGGGATTAAGGAATACCATAGAGGTAGATAGGAATAATGTATAAACAACGGAATTGCACGGATAAAACTGTAAATACAAACACTATATAAAGCCCATTGGCCAAGCTGCCAAAAAGTATAAAAATGTGCTACAATTTGTATGTATTATTTTTTTGTTTATACTCAAGACCAGTGCTAGATTTGTGACGGTACCTCTGATTGGGAGGGGGGGGGGGAATATAAAACGTAATTTTTAGAGCAGTGAAACGATGGACTATTGCGGCGGTTGAGGCGTTGTAAAACTAAGTATACTTAGTGCGTCACTAGACCTGTACTTTATCTAGCCGTATGTAGATGGCCAGTTGACTCATCTTCCTTCTATCCTACATTCAAATTTACATTTGTTCAGCTTAACTGTCTTTTTGTAACAAATCGTGATTTCAGAAAGAATGTAAATAAAAAAATAATAAAACATGTAACAAAAGATTGTTGGTGAATATGTGTGTTTTTTCAATACAAACATTGTATTTCATTTATTAAATTATATTTTTTTAAATTCCAGATGATATCGAGTTCACTTTTTTAAACTTGATGGTAGCCTATTAGGCATACATTTATCTTTTTTGGAAAATCTTACCATAGATTGAGATTGCTGAGGTAAGATTGTCTACAGTTTATATACTTTTTAAATGGTCAGAAAATCATTAAAATAATATTTTAAGAAGTCTATATTTCAAAAAAAATTCGCCCCCCAGCCCTCCACAACCCCCTGTAGTTCACAGAACCGGAACGTCTTTTTTTATAAATCAAGAACTGCCCAAGACTAAGTGTAATACAGACCTTTGAGGCATAAAATGTTTTCAAAAGTTGTAAAAAACTGAAAAAACACATTTTTAAACAATAATTTATTTATTCCAGTTACGATAAGCATCAACTGGCTTGCTACTAACCATTTTTGCTAAGATTTTTGTTTGCAAACAGTAAAGAGTGAGGGTGCCGCCTTCCTAATAATATTATCCTATTTTTATATTTCAATACTGTAATAACTTAACAACCATCGGGACAGATTACACAAAAAAATGCCTAGTTGTATAATGTAATTTTATTTCTTAATTTTAATTACTCAAATGTAAGTACAGAAATACAAAATAATGCTGTACAATTATATTGTACAGCAATTCATGAACAGTTTATGGTCAGTATCTTCTGCATAAAGCCGTTGGAAATAAGACTTCCGCGGGCAACATTTTGACTGTGTGTAAGACTGTGTGCAGAATACGTACCAAGATATTTCGGTTCAAATGCAGGGGTAGTTTTTTATGGATACTTTGATGAACCCACTTACAGAAAACACTTAATCGTGGGAAGCTTTACTTCATTCTTCTGCTAAAATGCTGTACAACAAAACCACTGCAGTGATAATAGCACAAGAAAAACTTGTATCCAACGATGGCAGAAATGAGCTATGGAGTATTACAGACATTAGAGTATGCTAATAAGTCAACTATAAATACAGTAGAGTCCCAATATTTCGAGTTGAATGGGACCAAGAGTATCTAGGATTGTGAAAAACTCGAATTACACGGAATATTCAGAGGTTAAGATAAAACTACTACTTATAGTCCTCGTATTCCGATAAAATTAAAGTTTTATTAAATATTCACTACCCTAATAAAATTGAACACTGAGGTAAAAAAGTTATTTTATACACAGTAAAAAATAGAGACTTACTTGTTAAAGAAATCATAAATAGTTTTTTGTTCAAATATACTGCAACGTTTACGAGCTGCGATCACGCCAAGGGGATACGGCAGTGCCGGGAAAAGTTTGTTTCGATGTTATTTTTGTATATACAGGAGAACTTGGATAATTCGAACGTCTTTTAGGCCTATTCAAAATTACCGTTAACTCGAAGTTTCGGTTCTGTCCCTTGAACTTTGTATGATATCAATGTAAAAAAATTATGGATATTTTGAAGTCAACTTCTTTAATTCGAAGTTTTTTTTTAACACTAAAAATAAAATCTTGTTGAAAGTGATCGCTGGATAAATAGGTCACTGTCTGGTAGAAAGGGGGCTGGACATAGGGGGCAGGACTTACGTGTTTGTACACATATTGTAATTCTAGACGCGGTACCGGTTTCCAAGAATTTTGCCTTTCAAGAATTCTCTAGGTACCGATACTGTAGTTTGTCATTGATGCTCTGCCCAATCTCTGTCTGTTGTTAAATCTCGACAAAACCATTTGTAAAAAGAAAAGAACAATCATATTGTTTATTGACACTTGTACTGCGCAATAAACACTTATATATGAACAACGTTACGGTTATACCCCCCCCCCCCCCCCCCCCGAACATGACTTTAGTTGAACAGAAAATGGATCAGGGCATTATAAAAAATGTTAAGCATTTATACCGGCGACTTATTGTACAAACGCTCTTGACAGACTCATTGGAAAACAAAAATTTAAAGATCGGTATCCTTCAAGCAGCAAGAATGTGACACAATGCACGGTGGCTCGAATTACACGGAACCTCGGATTATCGAGACTCGAATTACCGTGACTCTAATGAACAGCTATATCTGAGGCAACTGAATTTAACAGTGTTAGCCTCATAGGTGACGATGTTAAGCTGTTGGTATTGACGACATCATTAGCTTCTTCACATGGAGACATTTATTTCCAAAAAAGTGAAAATCTATCTCACTCTCACTCAAATACAATCCAAAACAGATTATACTTGTTCATTCATATATTGGTTGAGACACAAAACTGCTACATTTGGACAAGAAAAAATAAAATTCTGAAGTAGCCTATCTTGTATCTTCAGCATCAACCTAATTTACCTACTTGAAATAGTATTGAGTATTCAAAGAGCGAGGAAGCTAAACCTGACCAAACTGAGGAAGCAGGTGAGAAATTGTTTGTGGCTTTATACCATGGGGACATGGATCTTTGATGTCAGTTTTAGAAAATAGGTGACTAAAATCAAGTTGTATCTATCCAGGCTGCTGCCAACAGAAGATGGTAACACACATTCCGAACCATTATCAAGTCCAATCGTGGATGAGTAGAGAAAAGAGTCCTTTGGATTCGGAGTGGACATCACACAAAAAGGAACTGATTCCCAACAAAAAAAGAAAAAAAAAGAATCTGTACCACATTTATTATTGCAAAACATTTCTTGCCAATGTAAAAAGGGTGTACTAAGGCTTGCAGCTGTAGAAAGCTTGATTTGAATTACTCTTATCCAAATATAGTAAAATTTATTAAACTTTAATACTAGGTAAATTGGTCATTTGTACCAAATGGAGCCGCCAAGAAGTGTCAAAAAATTTAAATAATAGAGACCCACAGAAAAAAGGCAGAACATGAAAGATATGGAAGTGGATCTGGAAACGATAGGAGAGAGGAAGCTGGAGATCTGTTTTTGGCAGACCTACCTGTAGAAGAATTTTGGTGGAAGCGAAAAGGAAAATCATGGTGAACTGTATTGCTGAAAAGACATTCATTTTCTACATGACTAAAACAGAGTACGACCGTTAGTGTTTGATATGTAGGGCCTACATAGTTGTCATGTCTTTCTGCTCACTTCTCAACCTTAGGCCTATTATTTCAAACTATTTCTGTAAATTCGTGGAGTTTTCAGGGTACTTAATAATTGTTTTTATCATATAGAAAATTTTTTGCTAGTCAAAGGAAAGTATTCTTAATATCGAAGGTTTACTAGGACTAACAGGTAATTGTACTTAAGATATGTCCTATCAAAAACATGGAAGATCATAACTTACCACCATTAGGACTGTTTATTCTATGATTTCCATCCTTGATTTGATTTCGAATAGCTTTTCTGTGTGCTCCAGACCTTGCAGCTCGTCGACGACGCAAATATTTTGCTAGTACACCCAATAAAGCAACGCTCGCAGTTACTGATAATACAACAATCTAAAAGAAGAAGAAAAATGTTTGTTCATAACTACCATAAATATATAAAAATACTCACAATTGCATGCATAACAGTGTCTATTTTTGAAGGGTTACCCATGTTTAAAACACATTCCATGATAAAATATATCTAATTTTCATCCAAACCATGCACTTAATATAATTACTTAGGATAAGACACTGTTGTTCAAGTAAATGTATGATAAATGTAAGCAGATATAAAGATAATTTCAAATCTTGGTCAGAATAAAAAAACAGAAATGTATCCCAGGTAAATAACTCAAAACAACTTAACCTGGATAAAGTATTAATTAGTGATACACGGCATGGAAAATATAATTACAATTTGTAAGTCAATTTTAAAATGCTGAATTGAAAATGACATTTGCTGCCTTAAGTTCTTGTCAAAGTAACATATTTAGCTGCTAAAAACTACATTCATCTATAAATTGTAACACATTATTTAAGATTATACTTATTCTTACCGGTACACAAAGAAAGTAATTACAAATTTTTTCATAAATTTACTTAACAACCCTCAGGTGATATGTTTGCAGACGACGAACTTTAAAAAAATTCTACTATGAAATGTTGAATGCAGGTAAACAAACTGTGACTAAAGACTATAAGTTAGAACTTCAGGATATTATTTTTTTATGTTTGCATTTCCGTTGGTGTAGAGTCGTAATGTAAATTCCCGCCCAAATTTTGATTGTTAAATAGTTTGGGATGAAGAAAAGGGTTCGTTTTTACGAGCTAGCCTAAGAAGGCATCTGTCAACTTTGTTTGCTCCTCATAACTAGCAGAGACCTCTGCTCTTCTGAATAAGTACCTGGCAATTAGCACTCCTGATTCATACCCTTGACCTATACAGTATATAATAATTACAGTAAAGTTGTCCATGTACTAGGGCAAACCAACTGCAGGCCTATTTATTTTAAAATCAGCAGAGGAATGTAGGTATTTTGAAATAATTTTAAGACATAGCCAAATTAAAATACTGCAGTCTACTCACATGATAGTTAAAAAAGTAAACAAGTGGGTCAATAATTGTCAATATAAAAGACCCAATATAACCAACTAAGGCCTAGGCTAGTGATGTTTTTGAAAAAAGGTTCACACAAAGTTCTCTTAAAATTAACATGCTTTTAGACTAAAACATACCTTTTGGGATCTAGAAATATTTATACTTCTAAATGTTTGGTTTCGAAATAGTGTTTGGAATGTAGAAAACACAGAATTTAAGCTTAATTGAGAAACTAAAGACATCTTAAATTTTAAGGTTAATTTGTAAGTGTAAACTTTCTAGCTTATGTAACTACTAATAGGCGACACAACTTCAGTCACTTGAAACGTATTATAGGTTTAAATTTTGTTATAAATTAAATACACAACAAGAAGCATATGCATTACAATAAAGGTATGTATGACTTAATTTAATATCACATGTTTCACATCAACACAATTATTCCGTTTTGAATTTTGTGGACTGGGAATCTAAAAATCAGCTGACTAAAAGTCATACCTTGGTCAGCTGAACATTTTGATTTCATGCCATAGAATAGTTTCTACTTTATGAAGAGTCGTCTATGGTTTAAATTATATATATGATTCAAAGATTTATGTATCATCAAGCTGTGAAACTTCATTATTTTTTTGTGGAGAACTATAAATAATATACACCGAAAACAATGAAGTCAAAAATTTGTAAACATTTTCCTTGTGATAAATTCACAAATAAGTATTTTACTTTTTTGATAATTTAAGGGACAATATTTTTTGTTCAATACATATTTAGAACCTATTATTTGTCAGTTTCTTGTTTATGTTTGTAATCTTATATCAATAACTCCATCCTCCTCCTCCTCCTGCCAGTGAGCAGTGTCAATAAAATAAAATATGAGAATGAGTGTATAAATAATTTAATACTTTAGTAGTTTAGTAATTAGATCCGTGCTCCGTGGTCCGGAGGTTGAGGTTTGTGTTATTGTGTTGTGTTAGTTAGATGTTTTTTTAAGTATTTAAATTCATATTTAATTTGTTCTTTCGTCTTGTTATTCGTTAAATGACATATTTGTATGGTAAAATATATTATGAGCATGTTTTATGCAGTATCGAATATCAGCTGGAGTGTTAATTATAGGTCGAATTTACGGTGAAAATATACATTAAGCCTCCAGCTGATTTGAAGGTTAGGTTCAAATTTATGAATTTGAAAGTATTAATAAAAATAGTCTGAAATTCTATCATACAGTCTCTAGTGACAGTATGTTTCCATATTGTTAACATATATATAAAATATATTTGCTAGTTACAATATGCCTTCTCGACATATTCTAGTTCGTTGAAGAACAAGATTTTTCATTTCAATAGCCTTCTTACTAAATAATGTGTGTATACTATTTTTTTATATGTTTATAATAAATTAGGCTTCATTGTATGTGTTTTTAGAGTTATTATGTTTTGAATTTTTGTGTTTTGTGTTTTTATGAACTTTTTTACTCATTTAAAAACAAATTCTGGTTTATAGACAACATATATTACCTATGTATAAAACAACCCACAAAATTACACCTGAAATTATTTTTGGGTAGGATACGGTATGTTATCCTGCATAATATAGTTTAGAAACACTCATTTTGCATTTTCAAATTTATACAAGTAGGCCTAAAGGTCATTGCAAAATCAGCATTGAATGTTCGTGGGTTTTCTATGAGTCGCTGGAGGTTTGTTGAAATTAACAAGTTGTAAGTGCAATCAAAAGTGTATACAAACCTTTAAAGCTCCATCACATTACACTTTACTGGTGAGAGAACATTTAAACAATGTGTATTGTTAAAAGTGAACTTTTAGAGGTGGACAGTGGCAAGACCTCCGTGTTCTTTGAACTTTAATCCCTTCGATTTCTATGTCTTAAAGCACTGATAAGCTTTCATTGCTAAAATCAACTTTTTTTAATTTTCAACGATTCAAACATATCCGTGACCTTTATCTGGATTAAATTTTAACCGGTAACCATAAGCTTTGGAGTTTAGTATTTTGACAAGCGCATATTGTCACATGTGCACATTTGAATTGTCTCTGATACAGGTGGTTGATCCCTGGGTAAATTTTGGATGTGCCAGGAAGGTCCAAAATCCCAGGCAGAGAGTAAATTTTAATCTATACATTTATTAAACTAAAAAGTACCTACAAAGCTCCCTTGGAAGTATTAGGATATCATTCAGGTGAGAGAAGTTGTATGACTTCCAACAGCAACAACTCTCCAGTGAGCAGCCATCTCAATATGTTAACCTTTCAGTTACATTCTCTAGAAACATGATCTGTTAACGACCATGCCTGCTATTGTTTTGTTCCTCCCCCTACTGTTACTCAAACCACTCCACCATAGGCTTAACCGTGTATTGTGGTTGTGTTTATGAGATATATATATGTAAATCATGTTGTCTCACAGTCAAACAATTAGCTTATAAGTTACTTTTAAATTTTGCTACATTAATTGACAAATAATACTAGATGACGCCCTGAGAATTATATTGAATATTGATAATTTTATCTTTTTTCTTTACTATTTAGAAATTAGGTCTACATGAGTATTTTCAATACAGTAATACTTTTTCTCAGATAGACCTTGCCAATAAATCCTGTGGTGCTAGAATTAAAGTAAGCTTATTTTTAAAACCATATTGAGTTCAATTGTAACAGGTATCAGCAATGACTACTCTGCTTACACAACTACAAATGAATGACTGGAAATGATGAAAAGGAGAAAGAAGTTGCAGCAATTATTAATTATGATTTTGCCCCAATAAGAAAAATATGAGTGGCCACAAAACAATGATGTCCAACAAGAATAAAAACGTTGGTATGCTGTTATCTATTATACATGATCAATAAATCATGTGCTACAAAGTCGCTGAGGATAACCTGATAAAATGTCCTAACAAATGTTTTGTAAAACTTAAAAGGTACGGTAATCTATAGTTTTGAGTTATTGCCAATATGTTGGTAAATTCATCTTCACAACAAAATTGATATCAAGGAATATGTGGGTGCAACTTTGTCAAGGAACTGTTCTATGTGTTTATCAGCAGAACCGTGATTTACTCTGGCTCCAGCTTTGAAATGGTGAGTTCACCAGGCGATCGCCAATATACTTTATGTTGGGGATGTTGGTATGCCAACCAGCTCAACTAGGATTTTCAGAATCTCAAAGGATAAAGTACTTTTTCTGCTTCACCAAGGTCATCATGGGGAGCAACAAGAATGGTTTTGAAAGTAAAATAGTCAAAAGTTCTTTGATGTCATATTTTCTTGTGATCCTAAATAGCTTAACCTTTTATGTATGTAAATAAAAAGTTAAGATAAAAAAAACTTTTCATAGCTTTTATGTAATTTTAGAGGGAGTTTTATAAAGCCTGCAATTACAAATAAGAAACAACAAACTGTTTGCAAACAGTTTGTTGTTTCTTGTTTGTCTACAGTTTTCAAATTGTTTCGCAACTGTTTGCAAACAAATGTTTGTCATTGTTTTGTGTCCACACTAGCTAGGCAGTGTTTCTCGAGATGTTGTTGACTGAAGAAGACATTCTTCTAGCTTGTGCTAGTTTATATTTAACTCTACACAATGAGGTTAGCTTACCTAGGAGAAGGCAATGGTGGACTCGCAGATTTCTTGAAGAAGATCCGTATTACGTATGACCAGTTTTCAGAAACAGCGGAAATGCATCGCAGGTGCATAATTTTTTTGATACCTCTAAAAAAGAATGAAAAGCCGCAAAAATCGGTACTTGGGGGTTTTTAGGGGCGCTGATCTCATTATTTTCTGATCATGCGAAATGCCCCCAGTGCATGGGAGTTGGTCTCTGGGGAGGGGGAAATTTGTAAAGTTGCAACAACCCCTTAAAAATATCCTCTCGGGGGTCTTTAGGGGCACTGATCTCATTTCTGACCAAACGAAAGGCCCCCGGTGCACCGTGGGGGGGCGATGGAGGGGGAAAATTTGTGAAGTTGAGAAATAGAATTGAAAAATTCCTATCGGATATTTTTGGGGGCGCTGATTTCAATTCTGATTAGTTGAAAATCAATTGCTTGCCCAAAATTTAGTCTTTAAACATTTGAAAATAATGTGAAAACATCGTGAACATTCATAAGTGGTATCTATGTTATAAAGGAACATAGATGTTCATTACTCTATTTTATGAACAATTCAATAAATAACAGACTACTTTTGATTAACAATGTGGAAATTTATTTAACAAAATATCAAAATTATTTATTTTAAATACAAGTTTCTCCTATGAGAATTAAAATTCTGCTTTCATAAAATATTATGCACATCGCCTCCCTGTCCCCCCCCCGCCCGGTGCACCGGAGGCATTTCGCATAATCAGAAAATGAAATCATCGTCCCCAAAAACTCCCGGGAGGAAATTTTCAAGTCTCTGTAGCAACTTCACAAATTTCTCCCCCCCCCCCCCCCCCGGGTGCACTGGGGGCATTCCGTATGGTCGGAAATGAGATCAGCGCCCCCAAAAACCCCTGAGTACCGATTTTCACGGCTTTTAAACCATTTTTAGAGGTATCAAAAAAATTATGCATTCGCGATGGCATTTCTGCTTTATTCCGAAACTGGTCGTATGTAGACTTTGTTCCTGGTATCTTTCTGAACACGATGCAGAAAACTGCATCCAAATTGGGACTGTAGGCATACATTTATTTATTTTTCAATACTTTGCCTGGTCTACATGTTTTCCATTTGGTTTGGGAAACAGAAAACATTGTTTTTTGTTTGCTGAAACAAGTTAAAATGTTTTACTTTGCTTGCGAACTGTTTGAAAACAATGTTTCCGCAAACATGTTTGTAAGTGTGGACTAGCCTTTAGGTTAAAAAAGGAGTTAAGTACAGTATTGTTAACCAAGATAAAAATAATTATAATATAACATAATAATTCTGAGAAAAAACTGTGTATTTGTTTTGTCTTTTATATTATAAATCTTTAACTACACTCAAAAAACCATAAATGGATGGGTGATTTTTTTTGTGATTGATGTTTCAGGTGTATGAAGATTTAATTTTTAACAACTTAAATCACCTTCAATTTGTTTATAATTAAAATGGATAATGGACAAAATGATGATGACAAAACTACAGCTCAGCTTGTTGAATTTGATTGGAATTTAAAGGTAATCAGTTAAATAATATGTTATTTACAGGTTAGGCATGACTATTTAATTTTTATTTGTGAATTGGTTGAAACAGGAAACAGGGCACATTTATGTTAACGTAATAGTACCGGTATGTATTCTCCAATTTCATAGTTGGCCAAGTCAAATTTACTTAAGGGTCTGCTCCAGTAAACAAGAAAGCAACCGCTTCTCACTGTATCCCTATCTAAACAGTGCAATTTCTTGCAGCTGAACGCTTTGACATTGCCTCATTTGAAATAATTTTATAAGTCTATATTTTGTAATTGAGTGTTGAAAAAAAACCTGAATATTCTTTATAAAATTTCAAATCCGGCTTGCAAATTATTTTTCATTATTAATTTTTTTTGTTACCAAAAAAAATCAAACTTTGTACTTACAAAATGTCAATTACATAACAAATCAAAAGCATTTAAAAAAATGTAAATTGCAAGATGAATGTGTATTGTGACTGTGCTTAAAATGAGACCTAGCAAACAATTTTATGATAAAAAGTAAACAAAATAAGTGGTTTGAAATTTAACATTGCTCTTATGGGATAAAAATCCAAGATGACCGCCACTACAGCAGACCCTTAAGGGGCCAATATATTTTCATTTTGTGAACTCTTTAAAAATATTTCAAGCTAAAGAAAAAAAATTTAAGAATTGCATTGTAATAAAATATATTTACAAAATTATAAATTTAATAGTATTAAATTTTACTAAAAAAAAAAAAAACACCATAGTTCTTAAAATCATTTACTTTATATTTGAAGGCCTAGATAACCATAAAAAGTTGCAAGTGTATTACTAGACATTTTTTAGACGTTCTACTGTAACAACTATAGTTTGATGCTTAGCAAGTTGGGTTATTTTGTTTGTATCCTCAGCCCTATCAAATTCTAGGCAGACAGTCGGGTAAAGTCCAAATGGGCTATAGAGGATTAATTTTATGACCGATACCATTTCTAATTTACATAATGATCAAGGTTAATTTATATAGGTAAATAGATTTAAATTTTGTTTGATTTATATAGATTTTGGAAGCACATTCTAAACAAAATCTGGAAATAAATCATCTAAACCTTAACTTATCAATTAGCTTAGATTCAATATGTGTTGAAAACAACTAGCACGTAAATAAATCCAGATAAAATCAAACTTCTGCTTTTAACCTAAGCATACTAACAATTTTATAACAATGGTCCAAATTATTAAATTAGGCGAGGAATTTATCGAAGAAGTGTATTCTTGAACAATTTGCTAATATATTATTTTCAAATTGCAGGTTCTCTTGGGCACAAGTTCGATAGTAGCACATCCACCTCCACCATTAGTTCAAGTTGATTTTCATTTGTGCGACAACATTACATATGATGAGAAATCTGGTAATGTTACAGATTTGGTCAAATTAGAAATGAATGAACAAGAACTGAAGACATTTATATCTATATTAGAAAAAGCAGTAAATTCTTGATACAATTAATATTTTTTACTGATTTATACCTGATCAACCTTTTACTAACTTAAGAGTAAGAGAATAACTATTTGATACAAACATTTTTATAAACTGGGATAATTGAAGTTTTATATTTGCGGAGAACAGAAAAACTAAATGAATAATCCAATCAACATTTAATTTTTTCTAAATAATAATTATTGCAGAATTGAATGTAACACAAGAATTACATAAACATTTTTGACTACACACATTTCAAAAATATTTGTTTAGAATTCAATTGCAATGGTTATTATTATTGTATTTATTTGTAAACTTACTGCTGAATTATAATTTCTTACCTTTAAAAATGGAATTCAATTTTTGTTGGCTCTCTAATAAAGATTACTATTTGGAAATGTACTTATAATATGTAGGTGCTGTGCAGGAAATTGACATGAGTACTAAAGAAAACACAATTTAGATATTACTTATCACATTTATAATTGTTTGAGTAATGATACAATAGTTTTATAAGTAAATATATATCTAGATAATAATATATATAAACATACCAAATCCTTATGTCAATAACAAAACTTATGTATAATTATATTTGCTAGTAAACATTTCACTACCCTTTGATTATGGAATACAGTATAATAGGTACAATAATAAATGATTGTATTAAATTGGTAAAGTTACACTGAAGAAGGAATAATTATTTCTTGTCAAACGCTCCAAACATCTTACTTAAACATAGCGTCTAAAATTTTGTTAATGTCCCCCTTGTGACTCTCTAACAAGCTTTGAATGCGTTCTCTATCAATGTCAAATCCCATGGAAATCATCTTGTCTATAGCATCTTGAATTCCTGGTCCTGAAAACAATATTTTTATGAATATTTGATTCAATGAAATTGTTTTTATTAGGTAACTACTAGTGGACGCAGCAATGCTTCGCTATTGCTCGATTTAATTTAAAGGGTAGTAAAGTTATTCCATGTTTCATTACATTGACTTAAGTAATCTAATTGTATATATATATTATGTAACAACGAGAATGTTTGAATTGAATTAAAATATAGTAAGCAATTTAGTTAATTTTGGTTTTTGTTTGCTTTAAGTTGGTCAATCTAACCTAAAAAAAGCTGTTGGTTTTGAATAATTATAATAAATGCTAAGGAAAGTTGCTATGGTAATGAATGTAAACAAACATGTGTTACTAAGCATTTTATTAGTTCAGCTGTTTTTTTGAGTTATGGTCTTGAGTTTATAGAAAAAATATGGTCTTGAGTTTATAGAAAAAACAATGTTCAGTTTTTCCCGAATTTGAACATTTTCCGGGAAACTTTAAAAAAATTTCTTTCCATAAAAACCTAATTCGGACTATTACGAACATTTTAAAACAAAAAATAGCCAAATTGGTCCAGCCGTTCTCAAGTGATTCGCTTACCAACAACCAGCATTTCATTTTGATTATATAGATTACACATTTGAATCAACTGTTGTATCTGTTATTTTATTGGTTGCTATGGTAATGGCTGTGTAAGTTCATCAGTCTAGGCCTAACCCAAAATTAAATTGTGTGCTTAATTTTATTTATGTATTTTTCCTATATTTTAATAGATATTCTGCTATTCGGGACGGAGACAAATCTGACAAATCAAACATTATAAAAATTGGTTCTGCCGTTCTTGAGTTATAAGTGGTGTAATAAACCCTATTTTATATATATAGATGACATATAAGAATTATACGATTTTACTCAAAACAGCAATTAGTTCTTGGTACATGGTAGTTTTCGGCACAGTTCTTGTTGTGGAATATGTTAATTTGGATTTTAAAATCAAATGAATTTAAACAAACCAAACATTTACAAAATATACTTTCCTACTCTACCGTAATTAGGTTTTTAGTTATACAGCTATACAATTTGATATGTACAGTACTTAAATGAAAAATACTTACTTATATTATTACCCTCTGCTGCGGATGGTGCTGATGGTTCTGTCAAAGTTGGGTAAATACGACTTGCGCTTGGAGCAGTGGTAGGTGCTGAAACATTTTCAACTGGCACTGAAGTAGGAGCGTATGCAGCAGGCTGAGCCTGTTTAGGTATTGCTCCTCTGTTCTCATCTACATCCATAGGTTGACTTGGACTACGGCCTGAAAGTAAAAATTTCATGCAACATTCAAATAGTCAACAACAAGCTAAAAATAACGATTACAGTATCAGTCTAAACTCTCAAAACATGTCTGCTAAACTAAATAGATAAAAGACATTGGGCAGGATATTGATAAAACCTATACTATAGTTAATTGGGTTTAACCCCCGATTGTCTTATTTATAAAAGAGAATAAATTAATTTGGATTATAATTGCAACAATATTTAAAGTTTCAAATAAAGTGAAAACAAGTAATAAATTTAGGCTTGGAAGAAAAAAAATTTTGATAGATACTGAAACTTTATAACATAATTTTAAGCAAAACTCTCTAATAAATCTGTTTTTAAAATTTTGTATTATTGAATCCCCAGTTAAAAAAACACAAAGTACATGTGTCAAACTGGTTCTTTAGCTGTCAGTGTCGGGTCTGGGAGAGGACAAGAGTCCCGGGTGGCAAACCGAGAAACAAAATTAAATTTTTTAATTTAATAAAATATTGTTTAGTACAAAATGAAAATGATTATTTTTGCATCTGATAAATTGTTTTCATGTACATGGGGCAAAAAAATCAGTGAGAATATAAAATTAATTGGAATTGAACATCATAACTATATCGTCCCATAACCAATCCGAAAATAGAAATACAAATTTGATATTACTGTAGGAATCAAAACTACAAATATTAATGCTGCTATTGGCTATATAGGCAAACTATATTAAGATATTAACTTAAAAGATAGTACACAGGCTAATAAGCATTTTTCTTAATAATTTTAGATCGGTTAATGTATACATTTTGTGCAATATTC
>JAGFPH010000071.1:826878-856320 GCA_018207615.1 Philaenus spumarius
AAGGGGGTTGGTAGAAGGAAACAGGGCACTGGAAACACACAATGCAAGGAAAACAGAGGAAACTTAAATGAAACCGTGGATAAAGTTATGGTTGTAGGGGGTTGTGGGGGAAGGAGGCAGGGAAATGGAAACGCATAAGTGGGGATGGTTAGTGGGAGGGGTTAGGTTTCTATATGAATATGCACATCCAAGAGCATTCTACTTTGGCGGGCAAAACGGATATCAACCCTTTTTGCGGCTGAGGGTTTTTTTGGCGGGCTAGTTTTTACAACAAAGTTGTTTTTTATGAGATATCACATCTTTTTGCATTGATAGTTTTATGACATTGAAAACATTTGCATCAGCTGTGCTGTGTATTTTAAATGGACAAATTTTTGTTTTTAATTTAAATAAAAGTCGCAGAAAACGAATTTTCTGGTATTTTTCAATAAGTCCAACGGTTTTTTTGGGTAAAAAACAACTTGTATGCCAAATTACAATGAAATCCTTGAGCCGTTTTCGAAAATTGGTGACACAAAAAATATCAAATCAAATTGTATAAAAGCGAGTGTACGTCCGTGAGTACGTCTGTGGGTAACATATAACAGCTGATTTCACCTATCATCTGTACAAAACCTAGCGTAGATTGCACTTTGGGGTTATGTTAACAATTACAATAATCAATAATGTATTATCTCCTGAAGTTGATTTTTTTAAATATGAGTTATAAAATTAAGGTTATAAGGATATAATACGTTATAAGTTTTGTTTTAAGGTTATAAAGTGAATATAAATACAACCTTTTATCATCAATATATTAATTTATTCATTTATACAAGAAGTTGCCCATTCGTTTGACTTTGGCAACATTCGTACATCTTCGTATAGCATATGAATATATTCAAGTATTAATTTCTTTACTATAATATTAATAACTTCTAAGTCATTTGATAATCAATATGAAATAAAAACCAATTAAAAGGTAATATTTTGCATCTTTATCTTGATATATAATTAACGTAGGCCTACATACATACAACATTTTACAAATAGGCCTACAGTTTTATAAAATTGTACCTACATTTTTCAACATTTTAGTGTTTCATAATATTTAAAACATTTAAACTATCTGATATGTCAATATGAAATAAAACTATAAAAACTTTCTTTTCATTCTTGATATATAATAATATATTATGTAAATAACACATTTTAACAAACACTAGGCCTACAGCTGTTAAGAATAAATCTCTGCTTCTGTTATGTAACAGCTGATATAAAATATGCCTAGTCTTATGTTGTAGACTCTACATTTAAATGTTGAAAATCCCAATCGTCATAGACCCAGTTAGATATAGTTTATTGTTTGTAGGCCTAAGTAGTTTCTTCTGAAAATCGATGTAAACAAACATGATTGAAAAAACATTGCCAATGACTTTTAACCTCAAAACAGATCAATATAGCCTACATTACTTCTATAACAGTTTGAAAATACCTATACATGTTTAACGTGAGAAGGCATATTGTATTTAATATTTTGCAATTAATAAAAAGGTTGTATACTATAATTATATACATTTAATTGATCTACCGTGCCGTGATTTTTCACGGGTTGTTACTAGTACATACATAATATAGGATAGAGCTAGCGCATGCGCATTACGGTTTGGAGAACAAAATCTTGGTAGGACAGCATAATTCTGAATCGTTGTATCAAGTAAAACGTGTGACGCCGTCTCTTAATATGGATACGGTATTAATAACATTTTGAACCAACTAATCTGTCATAATCGCATCATTAGACTCAAACTAATCTTAAAAAAGACTTTTCAGTTCATTTCAAGTTGCGGTTAGTAAGATATGGGAAACAATATATTTCAAGTATTATATACAGTAGGTAGTGTTCCATAGCTTCCCGTTTTTGAAGTGAAACTTTTATATCAACGTAGTGAAAAAATTTAATATGGCAAAAAATATAATTTATTGTTACATAATATAATCTAACTTTTGATTTCTCAGTATCAATTACTGTACATTATCAATTACCGTGTATTATCCAATAGGCCTGACTATTAAATTCTAATATGTCCTACTTATTTTTAAATATGAATTTTAGACATGATGGTTTCTTTTTTTTTTTTTAAATTCCTTAACGCAAAATTTTATTGGTTTGTGTGTGTTGAAACATGTGTTGATTCAGTTTAGGCAAACCTTATAAAATATATTATTTTGTACTAGCTGGCATCCGAATCATCTGTTTTATTTATTTTATTCAATTCGTTGCTATGGTAATGAATGTAAATACAGTCAAGAAAAATATGACTAGGCCTAACCTAAAATTATATTTAACTTATTTTTCATGCCTTAACGGCAACATACACACATAATTTATATTTTTGAGTACATCTTTTGCATAACACGTTTTGAATTGTATAAGATTCATCTTTAAATTGTCGTTTTTTAGTTTTTGATAATGATGCATATTTATTAGTATTACAGCTGTTAGACACTATGGGTTTAACGCTTAACTTAATACTATGATTTTTTCCGACTAAACTTACAAATATTGAAATAAAATTGTTTTGATCAAAATGAGTTCTAGCTTATGTTACTCATGAATAGTGTAGTTTTGAATAAAAAAAACATTAGGTTTAGTAGTCCCGAGATTATCCCGTACATACAAATAAAAACATTTTACCCCTTGGGGGAGGGTGTAGGGGGTGGGGGTGACAAAATGCACCTCCTTGGAACCTAACGAATCTATGGTCAAAATTTCAGCTCGATCCGTTAAGTCTACGAGGCTGTAGCCCTGTCAAAGAACGAGAAGAAGAAGGAGAAAAACGTGAAAAAAGTCGATTTTTAAACTTCTATAGCTCTGACACCTGATGGTCCCAAGAGTTGAAATTTGTTATACGTCCTCACGGGCCACTCGAGAATGAATGTATGAAAAATCGACCCTCAAGGACTCCATGGGGCTGAGCTACGGGTGGGTGAAAACCCCTACTTGTGTTGTCGTGTAAACAGTGTCTTGGTCGCTTTTTCGAGTTTTTGCTTTTTATGGCGGGCGGGACGCTCTCGCGTCCCTAGATTTATCCTAAATTTATCATAATTTGGTTTAAATAACAGGTGAGGCTACATTCATTACATACCTTTCCAAGATACATCAAAGTTATCACTCCTTAATGAAGGGAACATGGCAATTATTTTCCCTTTCAGATACTCAAAATTTGTAGCAGCTCCACCTTCAATACCAAAACGACGAACTTCATCAAACTGCCCATCTCGTTTCAAGTAAACTTTGAATGATACAGATTCTGTTGTTGCCATTTTGTTATAGTTGCAGATAACTTCTCTTAAATACCAGTTTAATCAAATCTGAAAGTAAAACATCATTATAAAATTTACAAAGACCACTCAATTTTAAAGAGTTTATATTTCATTAAATAAGAGAGAGAATTTATTGTGGAAGAAATATCCTAACCTTCCCCCGCTGGTTACCTATTTCTTTGGACATTCCCAATAAAAGCTGCACTAACTCGGAAAAATGTTATGCATATTAAAAATTATTCAATATCAACACTAAAATTTTCTTCAAATCACAAATCTTAATTTTTTTTATATGAAAACTTACTTCAACCTACAGAATTCATTTGATGAAATATGTAGGCTACAGGTTGAATAAAATATTGGTTTTGTTCTAAACATAAATTAGGTATTTATTTTTGTTGTCCATAACATGACTGGAACAAATATTTACTTCAATCTAGGCTAAGTAATTTACGCAGCAAAATTATCTTGCTATTGCGCAATAGTCGTAGTATGCTAAATTTTATTTTATACTTTTTATCTCTATGTATAGTTACCAAATATAGAAATTCTTTAAATTGCTATGCACAAATATAAACCAAACAACTTATTTACAGCAAACTAACAAAAAATAAAAACTACTGTCAACAAATTATAAAAAATTTTCACTTCTGCTAGCAAAAGGCCAAGAACATAACAACCTTCAACTCAAATCAACAACTGTCTGCCGTGGTGCGGTGACACCAGATAGTAAACATGACTTTCATAAACAGGTGATGTAAATTGGAGGGAGGAAATAAGAACAAAATACCGATTGCAGTTTCAATTATTGTATGAATTATAATTTTATTATTACAATATAATTATAAGTAAATAACTTTAGAATAAGGAAATTATCTTTTTTAGAAATAAAACGCTAACATTATTTATAAAAAGAAAAGTTATTTTCTAAATCCTCTACTATATTCAATGGACAAAACATGGTTGGCAACAGTGTTCCATAACAAGTGTAATGATTAATGATTGTTAAAGTTTAGGCCTATGAAATGAGAAAAACAGTGGGCCTGTAAATATTAAATTTCAGCATGAAAATATAATAATCCAAACCAACAACTTCTTTTATCACTTAACTTAATTGTTAAATCTGTAATATTTATTAGATATAATTATAAAACTGTTTCAAAACTTACCAATCACGTTTGTGTAATATCTAGAACTTGGCACAAGTTTTCAAACAAAGACTACGTTATGACGAAACTTCCAGCTTTCTTGTTTGCCTTCGACTTCGAATTGCAGACTAACTGACATGACACGTTCACTCTGTATTTTATAGTCGCTGAGAATTCGACTCAACACCGTGAGTCATGGCGTATGTTCTGGAAGTCTCCGAGCTTCAAAATCATCAACTCACTGCTAATCACTAGCAATATTGCATGTGCTGATGAAAATTTTTAGAAGTTGCATGTCATTTTTAAAATTTAAAACGGACATTTAATTCTATTTCAGATAGATGTATGGTAAATAGTTTTAAAACTCAAATAAAATAAAACTGCTTTATGTTTAGGTGTTTAGACCTAATTTCATTTACGTCTTATTATTGGGCAATTGTGTCCGAATTTCAATTTGATATACAGAGTGCCCCCGAACTCTCTGGTACCCTTTTGTGGATTTCTTCCTAGGATCGAAATAAACACATTTCACAATATGAACATGGGTCTACGGTGCTTACTTTTTCGTCTGTCTGTCTATATATGTTTTTTGCAAAATAATATCTAGAGAACGGTTTGTCCGATTCAGTTCAAACTTGACATAAAGTTTAACTTAACAATGATCTATTGTAAGAAAAATAAACGATTATATCCAATCATGCGTTTAAAAATGGCGGCTGTTTGAACATTTCAAACCTGACTTACCCAAAAACCGGACAGTTTAACACAAAATGTCAAGAGACCTTTTTGCAGCCCTTTTAATTCTCTATCGGATGATGTAACTTTCAAAACAATCGAATAAAGGATAATAGTTAAGTTATGCATAATAACACGTACACACCTATTTGTTATGTTTACCGTGTTGGTATGGATGCCGGGTTGAACAACGAATTATTAAACATAACTTAACTATCCTTCATCCGATTGTTTTGACAGTTACACCATCGATAGGGAACTAAAAGGACTAAAAATGTGCCTTGAAATTGTTTGTAAAAAGGTACAGTTTTTGGATAATTCAAGTTAGAAATTTTCAGACAACCGCCATTTTTAAACGCATTATTGGATAAACAATATAAAAAAATATGGTTAATTTGTCTTAAAATATACCATCGTTAGATTAAACTTCAATGGTTTTTTGACCGGTTTGTCAACTAAATCGTTCTATCGTTCTATACGATAATAACAGCATAGTACAAACAATATTGTTTTTTGTTTACTGTGTTGTTTAGGATATTGGGTTGAAAAAACCAAGTATTACACATAACTTAACTATTATCCTTCATCCGATTGTTTTGAAAATTATACCATCCGATAGAGAATTAAAAGGCCTACAAAATCGGACTCTTGAAAATTTGTGTTAAAATGTACAGTTTTGGGGTAATTCAGGGTTGGAAATTTTCAAACAGCCGCCATTTTAAAACGCATGATTAGATATAATCGTTTATTTTCCTTACAATAGATTATTGTTAGGTTAAACTTCAGGACAAGTTTTAACTCAATCGGTCAAACCATTTTCTAGAATTGAATTATTTTGTAAAACACACATACAGACAAAAAGCTGCATTTTTTCAAATAAAATTTACTTTTAATGTAGGTACTCTTCAAACGTTTCAATCAAAAATAATTTCCTTCTGCTGTAGAACTAATCAGCTGGAGATTGCAATGTACAGTATGTACTGACTAACGGACTTATAATCAGCTGGTGCTGTTACTATTGTAGTTATTAATTTGATATTTTGTTTTTGAGGTTATGTTGACATTTTCATTTAGTTTGTACTTGATACTAAGTCTAGCTAATTTTGTTTAGTAGTTATTTTTCGGTGTTTTTATTTTATTGAAAATGGCAGATGGACACCATAAACACTCAGGAGGTTGTGATGGTGATCACAACCATGATGAAACTCCAGAAATGGGATTGCAATATAGTTTATACACAAAAATTGATATTGATAATGTAGAATGTTTGAATGAAAGTACAGAGGGCTCAGGAAAAACAATATTTAAACCTTGGGAAGACAGATTAAACTTAGAAAAGGTAAATATATTAGAATTACTTTGCATACAAATACAAGTAGTAAGTTAACTTTAATTATTTGTATTATTCATATTAGGCCTATATTAAAATTATAATTAATGTATGATAATCTTTGGATCCAGTTTAAAACTTCTCAAAAACAAATATAATACAGTATTGAACTAAGTAAAGCTTTACTCTAGTTTATGCAGTGCAAAATAATGGTTGGTTACTATTTGTTTCACTGTGACATATCATTTAAGTTACTGTATTATAATGTCAGTCAGCAAGTACCTTGACAGTTTCTTCAACACTTTTTGTTTTCACTGTGATAATACTTCCTTCACTAGAATACAGGTCAGCCTTTTGTCTATTCACAATAGTCTATTCCTTTTGTTTTTACACAAACTCGGTAATTTGTTATCCAGCAGATTATATAAAATTAGCCAGTTATTATGTTCTGGTGTTGAGTTTGTGATCCAGATGCAAATGAGTTTAAAATTCAATTGTATCGGAGGCGCAACTTTACTATTCGACTCTACGCCATATTGCTGCAGCGGTGCCAACGTATACGCATCGAATGGTCTTTTATTAGACATACTGTTTTAAGCCTATGTTAGACATGGAACATCGGATTGTGAATGCAAAATAAAATAAAAATACGATAGCTGGTTTCTGATATTCCTACGGCTTAACATCACTTAATAAAATCATACACTTTTAACTTAAACTCACTTCAAGAATAATAAAAAAATAACTAAAAGGTTCTAACCTAAAGTACTTTGTCACAGTATGTTAATATATAATTGAACATTCAATTAGTACAATAGTTAGGTTGGGAGCACTACTCTATTTTCTAAAAAAAAGGACATCGTCTGCAAACATATGATCATCAACAAATTAATTCTCGCAATGAGTCTCGCACACTACTAGTCAGCTACTTGTCATTGTGTAACCAGCCGGACCAAGTAGCTTATAACTGCTGACCATTTTGATTCATGTGAGAAAAAAAATTCTCTACAGGTAGGTCAGGTACTTGCAATATGTAAACCATCCATTACAGTAAATTCATTTCACTAAAATTTCAATGAATCTTTACCATTATTTAATTCTAATTGAATGTAGAGGTCCTATGCAATACAAAATTTAAAACTTTAAACAAAATATCAAACCTTACGAGATCGAAGTTATATAATTTGCCCTCTTACTTATCTTAAAAATTTTTGTAAGAATTTTTATGGAAAATTAAGAAGTGGTACCAACATATGAATATTTACAAAATACAAACATTGAAACTGGTAACTGTAAGTTAGTTTAGGTTTTTTGTTTTTAGGTTGGCATTGTAGGGTAAGAAGTATACTGTAATTTAACGCTTTACCTTACCTTTTCCAACTTGCCACATTACTTTATAAAGTAAAATTTTCCATAGCCTTTACTTCTATAGCTAAGCCGTTGTAGTCAGTCACTAGTCGATTCATCATATATCTATCCACTAGGCAGTTCAATTACAAATTACAATGCAAGCTTTATTCATAAAATCTGCGGAGCTTTTGTATCATTTGGTCATCATTGTGTCAAAAAGTGTTAATATTGACTGTGAAATTATAGTATACACCACTTTTTTTAGGAATTAAGTAATGATCCACTCTGTTTGGAAGCTGGTAAAGCCATAGTATACATTATAGAACAAGCTGTACTTAAATTTTATGTTAGGCTTTTGTTACAGCAAAGGGTTTTTTTGCGCATAGGTTGGCATCTTTGTCGCAATATTTTGTGTTGTTAACCATACAACATTTTATATCATAATTTGAAATTTTCTCATTCATTAAGTGACAATATCGAGTTCTATTTACTTGGGATAAGTATAGCTCTATCTATAATTAATGAAAGTTTAATCAAAACATAGTTCATAGTTATAACCAGTCCAGTATGGCAATCGATGACAGTAAAAATATTAGTTTACTTGTGTTTATTTTCACAGTATGTTGAGAGTGATGCAGATGAAGAACTGCTTTTCAATATACCGTAAGTTAATAACTGATTTCTATGCCTTTTCTTATCTTAGTATTGTAATTCTATTTTGTTTTTTACACGATGGTCCTGGTAATAATAGTAGCCCTCGAAGTTGGGTTCTAAATTTGTTTACAGAATTTGAAGTAGGCCTGAAATAAAATAGGATTGGTTCCTGTAAATAATGTAATTTAAGATCGTTGTCTGGCGAGCTAAGAAGTTAAATAAAAAATACCTGAAATGACATTAAGTACAAGATGATATAAATATTTATTATAATAACAAAACTTAAATTCACAGGTTAATAACAAGTTATTAATTAAACTTAAAATTGAATTTACTTTCTGAATGCAGACTAGAAACAAAATATAGGACTTAGAAGGCATACAAAGTGTTTCTTAAAGCTTCAAAGTGTTTAATGGGCTCAATTGATAAATAACTTTGATGATAATGAGCGATTAGTTACAGAGAAAATATGATAAGTTGTTTATGGATGATTGTTAACAATGAGATGTTCACTTAAGAGTGTAGGCCTACTTCACAAATAGTTTTAAAGTATGACTCATATACTGGGTAACATAGTAATAAAGATAATATCACTGTGGTTAAATTTGCAGCTAAGTTTATAAATAGGCCTACTTATTAATAAACGTATTGATCAATTTAATGTTCTAATAATAAGGCGTTCTGTGATATGAGATTATTAACAGTTCTGGAGAAAGATATTTGCCACTTACTTGAAGATTTTATATTGGTACTAAAGTAGTGTATTTTCATATGACACCTGATTTATTAAGCTGATGTATTGCACCTTGATGTTTGATGCTCTGATATGTCTCCCATCTAAGATCTGATGGTGTGATGATTTAGTTCCTTACATTTAAGACCAAGTTTTACAAGCTTCCTGTTGCATTAATGGTTGGAATAAGAATGTCCTATACTGTTTTTTTCTATTGTTGTACAAAATAGTATATCTTCTTCTCCACAGAGGTTTTATTTATGGTTTCTATATCCAGATTCTGGTAATTTGTGTTACATTTAGTTTCATAAAACTAATGATATGCATGAGATGAGTTGGATGATGAAGGAGATATATATTTGTTTCAATGGTAGATGAGGTGAATTTCCAGATATTCTTTACATTGAAATTTCGTACCGTTTCGGTGTACATAGAGCTCTGAACTCAAACTATTAAATGTAATCAATAAGTTATCGTGTTTTATTTGTCATGTCTTTACTTTATAGCAGTTAGATTAGTAAAGACAGAGGTGTAGTAAGTGAACATAACCTGTCCATCAGAGAGCTCCCCACTTCTTTTCAGAAATAGATTTTCAATTATCTAAGCTCTTGTTTGTTATTTTGATACTTTGTGACATTTGACACTCTAAGCATCTTAGTAGTATTTTGTTTCACCCTTACATTTTAACGGGAATATAAATAAAACCTGATGTAACTAAACTTTATGCCTCCTTTAAATGAAATTGATTCAGGTCAATGTATGAAACACAAAAATAAATTGTTTTAGAAATTTACATTTAATTTTCCTACACAAATGTTGTTGCAGGTTTACAGGTAACATTAAGTTGAAAGGAATCGTACTCATGGGAGCTGATGATGAATCCCATCCTTCGAAAATGAAGTTGTAAGTAGTAGCCTAATACTTGTTTAATTGTAAATGTTTTGTATGATCCAAGAACAGCAAAAGGACTAGATAGTTAACAAATATTGGTTCATATATTATTTTACTTACTTATTTTTGTTCATTCAAATTTTTTAGTTTCAAAATAAATTTATTATTATAATAGTCGGATGAAAGTAGTAACAAAATTATTAATTAGGAACACCATTTCTAAAGTAAAATGCTTTTGATATTGGCTCTTGAATAATTTTTTGAATTTGTTAAGTTAATTCTCAAATCCTTCAAGTAAAAATTCACAATACCTTCTGAGGCAATTTACACCCATTTCTGTAAATTTTACGGAAACATTACCTCACTTATATACTTTGATATAAAATGTTTGATGTTTAAATGAGGAAGGAAATTTGATAGTATACACAAACATTTACAGGGGAATTAATGTTTAGAATTATGATTGTAGCCCAGGCAACAGGTACTTTTATTTGGAAAAAATGCGGGAGAGATGAAACTTGGTAGTACATTTTGACATCCTAAAAAATATATTAAGTTTGCAACCCCCACCACTTTGAGCTTACGCCGCCATCTTGGAAAATGGTGGCCAATTAACCATTCTCTAACATGGAAATTTCATCTCTTCACGTTTAAATTAAATGGTTTATGAAAAAAAAACATATTTCAGAAAATGTATATAATTACCTTAAAATCCTAAAACTAAAATCAAATAAAAGAGTCCAAACATGTTTTTTGTAGGGGCTAGTAGTTACCCCCCTCCCCCCCGATTGCCCGGGCTGATTGCTACAAACCTGGCAATATCCCTCTAACGTTTCTTGGTGGTTCTGTAGTTCTCCATGGGTAAGGAGGACCATATTCTTATTTCCTTAGTCTGCTGAAAATGTACTCTGGTACTTCGCGGTCCTCGACTATCATTTCTTCATGTTGCCTGGGGAAAAAAAAAAACTTGGGGAAAATCCATAAAATAACAAGTTTTACTATTGTTGGATTTTGACAACTACGTAGTTCGAAACACTGTCTGTAGGGCGGGTATGAGCCTAACTTAATCCGAAGCGTCCCGTCAGTGAGACGGGTAGAGTTGAAAAAGTCAATGTCACTGCCACGCCCACTAGACACTAACTGCCTGAAACTGAAAACCAGTTTAGAGAAGATATTGTGAAGCCCCGAGTATATGGACAAACAGTATTGCCACTATTATCTACCTAAATTTCCCAATCGTCTCACAGACGGGTGTTTCGATTAAAGTGTTAAAGAACTTTTCCCTATATTATATAAGTAAAATTTATGGAACCGAAATACTTAGCGGTTAATTTTTGTTAGTATGTATTATAGTGTATTATAAGTTAAAAGCATAATGGTTTTCAGTAGTTAAATAATATTACTGGTTAATTTAAACCAACTGGATTAATCACACAGATGTGTCAAACATCCTATGATCCACTTTCGTGCACCATATCCATAAAACTCGCCTTATAAAAATTACTATTATATTATTTGAGTATGTCAATAAATTGAAGTATCAGAACCGTTTCAGATAATTTAAAATGAACACAGAAAGTTTAGGCCATATGCCATCTTGATTATAATAATTTAGATATTTTATTAAAATTTTAACCATCCTTAATATGTTTTATGGAAATCATTTGCTTTAAGGAACACTTTTTTTATAGAAGAGGAACATAATATTTTTGTCAACAACGAAACAAGGAAGTTTGAAACCATTATAAAACAAAGCACTAGTTTAAATATTTATAGATTTAAAAAAATATGAATATATAAGTATTTGACTTATACTGTATATACTCTCTTACATTTATTTTAAGGTATAAAAATCGTCCCAAAATGACTTTTGATGAAGCCTCATCTCCAGCAGATCAAGAATTTGATTTGCACCCAGACTCATCAGGAACATTAGAATACTCTACAATGTAAGTATTAAAAACGCAATCTTTTTGTGGATAGGTAATTCTTTAAACAAAAATAATCTTGGTTTTCCAAAGCTATGAGTTGTACTAATTTATTATTAAAATAATTAAGGGTTAGTTCTGGTTTCAACAAAATTTGAAAAAATCAGTTTATTTACAAAAATATAAAATTAATAGTAAAATTTCATTTGGTTACTTGAATTAATTTGTAAGAACATTGTTAAAACTTGATTTTAAGAAATACGATTTTATTTTCACCTTGCAGCAGATTGTTTTGAAATGACTTTGACAGTGAATGTACATATTGTGCATAATTAGGTAAATTTCCTCTGCTAAAAATTCTGTTCATTTTATGTCCATAAATACAAATATGGGTTCAAAATTTTGTGAGATAGTTTTCACAGAATGGTACATTTTGAGAGAATAGAAATATAGGACATTTTTAATCGACCGAGCGTAAGCAAGTCCTTTTTTCAAGACCGTTCGCCATTTTGTGTGTCTGTTTGTCGATTATAACCAAAAGCTTTGTTGTATTTTCTTCAAATTTGGCATAAATGTTCTTGAAGTAAGGAAAAACGACGTATGTGTAGGGATTTTTGTAAAACAATCATTTTAATACTATTATACTCCCCTTGTATAGTAACAACATGTATTACTCAAATTGTTCGTTGTTCAATGAATCAACAGCAGAGGATTGGTTAGATCCAGCGAGTTCAAAGAATTCTCGGTTCGGTCCCTCAAATCAGCAAACTTTCCCAAGTGTTTTCAATATTAATAATCTTATAGGGTCTAAATTTTGCTTTCCGTACCTCTTAAATAAATCATTAAAAAAAAAAACTATATGTTAAACAAATTTTAGTAAAGCATAAACAATTCTTTCAACATAAATTATAAAATTTTAACTTGTAAAAATATCTTAATTAAAAGAAACAAATTCAAAATTTGAATTAAAAAATTTAACATTTTATGATACTATAGTTAATTATTATTTTGTTGTATTTTTTTTATCCACTACGTAGTAAATCGAGAGTTAACCGTACTCAATGTTTAAAATTTAACAAATTTATTCACCTTAATGTATTTTATAGTATGAACATTCTTCTTGAAATGTTGTGCTATTGGAGATAAAAACAAACTGTTTAGTATAAACCTACTCCATTCTCTTACTTCTGAACTACAATCTACATCTTTCATTTAAATGAAGTAGATGTTTATACAAAGTCATTTGCCTGAAATTCAAAGTTTAGCATGTAATCTTTGTTCTAGTGGATACTTCTTACTAAATATGTATACATTTCAGGGTTGTAAAGTTTGCGTCTGTTCATCATTTAACTATCCACTTTCCTCGTAACTTTGGAGCGGATACGAGTCGACTGTATTATATAGGATTAAGAGGAGAGTTCACGGCAGCACACAGGCACGGTGTAACAATATGCACATACGAAGCCAGACCTAACGTTGCTGATCATAAGACTGATGTGATAGACCATGTTAATTATCAGATTCAATAAATTAAGTTTCAAATAATATTAAAGCCTAATTGCTAATAAGTTTTATATATGTATTTTTTCATTTAGCTTTTGGAATTTTAATGTTTAAGAATTTTTGGTTGAATTCAAATGTATGTGGTTTAAGCAATAAATACTTTTTTTTGTTAAAGTTTAAGTGTTAAAATTGTATAATTTACTTTTACAACTTTAAGACATGTATTCATCTAACTGGACATCTCATTGTATAAACATCCAAGTCATAAATAGATATAACTAAATTTACCTTGCATCCGTCGTGTGACTTCGTTTATGTTTATGACGTTTCGAAACATATGTTTCATCATCAGATTTTAAAAACAATAAAATGTTCACCATACATATAACACAAAAACATTTAACTCACAACATATAACACGCGACTGAAACATGTAATTCGGATAGACATCTACTTTGTTTAGCGATCTACTGACTAAATCCAGTGTTCAGTTTATGAGAGTCAGAGATCTTTATCGCCGAATCGTATAGAATATTAGAATAAAACTGTAGCTGGTCGCTAAGCAATTGGTTGTTGTTATATTTAAAGGCTTTACATATCTCAAATTCCTCTATAGCATTCATATATCTTCCCTTCACGCAAATATTGATGGGTTCAAAGTTGGTATGAAAATCGTTAAATTGACGACTGGTCTTTATTAACCCTACAACTGTCCATGTTAATGTTTTGCAACGCCAAGTCATTTCGGTGCGTGTGCAAGCATATTTTCAAAAATTCGCCAAATATAGTA
Source organism: Philaenus spumarius (assembly GCA_018207615.1). Taxonomy (NCBI): domain Eukaryota; kingdom Metazoa; phylum Arthropoda; class Insecta; order Hemiptera; family Aphrophoridae; genus Philaenus; species Philaenus spumarius. The sequence goes on from JAGFPH010000071.1 coordinate 841,247, forward strand.
ATTGTATACCAATCCAAAAGTGTTCTGTACCTTTTTTGTAGAGAAAGGTTCAAAGAATTCATATATGCAATTAAAAAATGTATTGATGTAAAATTGTAAAAGTTATTAGCTCAAGAAACAAAAAATGTTCAGTAACGAAAGGAAAATGTTCAACTTTAGGCCTTCATAACAAGTAGTAAAAATTTGTTGTAATTTTTTCGTAAGCGTAAAAAATTTCGTAATTTAGTTCTAAATAGAACTGTATGAAAACATTTATCAATTTCAAATTTCTTATTTTGAAAGCACCAGTTTTGATGTTCCATCTACACGACTGCTAACAAAACCAGGCCTGGATTGAAACGTAATTTAGGAATATTTGCTTTACCCAAAAATGAAATATTATTATAATAAAGTGTAGAGAATAAATCAAAGAATTGAACTTATAATATTACAAATTTATTTTTTTAATTGCCACACGTTGCGGCGTCAATTTATAAAACAATACTGTTTTTATTTGAAAAAGCCACACGTTGCGGCGTCAATTTATAAATTTACAATTTTCTCTTTTACTTTACTTCAATAGGCCTAATGTTGTAAGCGTCAATTTATGATATAACAAGATATATACTAATTTATAAAACTTTAATTTTATATTATTCTCAATATAATGAACTGTAACACTGCTTACTAGCTTAATTAATTTGATAAATGATTTGACTCAGGACACAGGTTTATAATTACAATAAAATCTTCTTTTATTTATCAATAAAAAATCAGAAAAATATCTACAGTTTAATAGTTATTTAGCTCAAAATCAAATATATACAAAATTATTTTAGGGAATTATTTCCCAATGAGCACTCTTAATCTCGGGTAGGTTGGTGCCAGCTCTTACCAATATTAAATTGAAACAAATATTATACAAATTACTTAAATTAAGAATTAGGATAATTAAAACAAAGGAGAAAATAACTTAGTACAAGGTGGAAAGTGTATGGGTAAGTAGATGTATGAATTTAGTGTTAATATAAAAGGATAAAGTTCTGATAAAAGTTAAAATCTTGATGGTATATATATATTTACAAAAGTTTATCAGCTTTACTGGTATAGTTCTTTGAATTTAAATATGCAAAGGAAAGGTTGGAGTATATCCAATTTGATGAATAGTTATGTGGATTGATCTCACCCAATTTTTATATATATTGTCTTCTTCTTGAAAAATAATGGTTTATTAAAATTTGATACTGTTCAGTCACTTCACTTATAAAAGGTTGTTTTAACGTTGGCAGTTGTTATAGACTTCAAAATGGTCTTGAAACTTATGGTTTGGTGGGCTCTAACACAGCGTCTGCTCCCTTTGATGTCTCAGCAACAATTCATTGGATTTGATCCCAATTTGGCTTCCTTAGGCCCTCAGGAAATGGTACATTAAGGCCTGGTTAATTTCATTTCTTGTGGGATTTTGATTGTTATGTGAAAATGTGTATTTGGAAATGTAGTGTATTTGTTTTATATGATTTTAATGAAATTTTGATGTATTTTGGTTTTTTAAAGAACATAGAATGTTAAAATTAAATAGAATTTGATTAAATAAAACTTTAAATTAAAATATCTAAAATAGCTCCTTGTACAACTTAATATCTAATATCTAAGGTCTACAAATATAATTATTTATCGGGTCGTTTAAAAGCCTTGTTTCCGCGGCATAAGCGGTCACGTGATTGTGGGCTGGGCTTAAACAAACATGGCCTCTCGTTCTCCAGGTTTTAATCGAATATTCATATACTTTGAAGAACTTTACTAGCTTAACGGTATTTCTTTTCATATTTTGCCAAAGACATTTTTGATGTAAAATCTTCTGTTCTACTCGTTGGTTCTGTTCCTTTTTTGATTTAGAATTTAGTTTCCTTGGGATCGGTGGTTTTAATTTGGAATAGGCCTACAATTTCGTACATCGGCCTAGCTTCGAGTGTATTTTAAAAGGTGGATTTCGGTCGATTGGTTTACTCTTGAGTTATTATTATATATTATATTGATTGGTCGTTTAATTTAGATTAATTTTGATGTGGGAATGATATTAATTTGAGATCGAGAAGTACTGGTAATTATTTAAAATGTTGTTGGAAATCGGATGTTATAATATTGTTAATGAATCATTTACGATTTTTTGCCGCTAGGTGTCGCTGCTTCAACTTGTGAATGAATTGCCTTTATAGTAGTCTGTTCCTCTCTCTCGCACTCATGCGTGTTTAGTTCAGCAATTATGAATGGTTTCTTTTGATATTTTAAATGATTTTTATATAGGGATATATTTTGAATTGTTACAAACTGTACACTTGTAAATTATTTTTTCATAAAAGCTTTTAGAATTATTTGAATAACAAAAAAGAGAACAGAAATAGAAATCTCTCGTCTGTAAATACTATACAAGATGTAACTCCTATGTCTACCCATGTTAGAAAAGTCCGTTAGACTTCAAATTCAAACCATACATGAGACCGTATAAGCAGTCACTTTCCCACGGTCCTACACAACAAACTGTTCAAATATAGCATACTTGGTTTACAGGGAAAGTAAGCTTGAAGCATTATGTTGACAAAGATACCAAAATATCTCTAAAAAACGATTGTGGTCACACAGATATCACGTGTAATAAATAACGCTGTTTATTGGTTGGAAATCTGACCAATTGCAAGGGTCTACAAAACACCCCACAACTTTAGAACTATTTGTCCGATTTTTGATTGGATGGCAGTATTAGATAGGAGAAATTGTGAAGAATCCAACGATATCTAGGTTTACTTTAGAAGAAGTACTGGGCGGGCTTTGAAAGAGAAGAAAGATGCGTTACTTCATCGTGTTTAATGACGAAATCCGGTGAATTGACGTCAGCCGAGTTTGTTGAAGAAAACTAATAAACTGCAACGATGATTACGTATGTAAATATACGTTTTAGAAAAAACTTGTAAATACAAAAATTAAAGTTTAGATCATTACCTTTCCAACAGTTTTTGATTTATTGCGATTGGATAATTTTTAGTGGGTGAAATACTCATTACAAGTAGAGTTGTCAAAATTGATCGTTTTCATGTGCCACGCCCCCACGACCACTCAAATTGAGTAGTCTGACAGTTAAATATTTACTATGATGGATTTAGTTTTCAACATTATTTTAACCTAACATTTATAAGTAGGCCTATTTCGTAATAAAACATTATTGAATGAATATTTTCTGCTTCGGGTGATGACAGTGTTTTTAATATTTAAGGCTGTTTGCCGACATGCGGCAGTTCATTATCACGGCAGATTGGGCAGACTCATGATTGTTGCAGTCGTTGCTTGATTGAAAATATTGTCTACACACCCAAATAAATATAAAATTAACAATAAAACTGATTTTAGCTTTCACTGTAAATTAATTATACGGTTCTTAAAACTATATTCAGAAAATTTGTTTTATTAAAAAATCCATAACATTAAGAAATATTTAAAAAATCGATTTTAGTTGTAGAATGTATACAATTTCTTTCTATGTATCGATATTTTCAATCCGATATATTTCAGGTATTGAAACTTGAACTTGAGAAATATCGGTATTACAAAACCATTTGCCATCACTACATGACGGAGATCTGATCGGTTCTCCCAGGTCGAAAGCCACGCTCATATTCGTCAAGAACTTGTTTCCTCTAAGGCCCCTTTCACATATTGACTGTAAACTAACCTATATTTTGAGAGGCAATAACAATGAATAGTACTCCTACTTCTTACGGTTAAATAATACAATTGAATCTACCTTAAGAAATTAAATGTTTTTTACAGACCCTTAAATTGATAGGAATATTTTATTATGAAAATAAATCGCAGGTGGAGCACCTTACGAGACAATAATTTACAGAAAGTAATTTATTTATTTATTATAAAGTAATCTACCAAAATATCTATTACTATTAGAACAAATAAACGGTACCAGATAACTGTCACATACTTTCTCCCAGTTGAAACTTTATACCTTCCCAAGAGTAGCATAGGAGATGGTTATTTAGAATTGCAAAAGTAGGAAAATGTTACCATGGAAAATATTAGATGCACGTAACTAACACACATACATATTATATTATTTAAACTATTCAATCGATTTCAAACAAATTTGCACCAAACATGTCAATTAGGCATGTATAGAAGCACGAAAAAAGATTTTGAAAAATTTTGAAAAACAACCCCCTTTTTGGCCAAAAACCCCCAAAAATCAGTTATTATTATTATTACCTAAACGAGAATTTTTAGAAAGATGCCTTTTTTGCATATGGTAGGGTAAATTAAGGGCTACAAATAAGCAAAATTTTATCAAAATCGTTAGAGCCGTTTTTGAGAAATTTTGATTTTTCTCTTTTTTTGGCAATTTTTGGGGGAAAAACCCTTTAAAAATCAAAAATTTGAAAAATAAAAAAACACTTGGAGATATTCTAGAACTACACCTACATACCAAATTTCATCAAAATCGGACCGTTGGTATGGTCTCCAGCTCTGTACACATCCTTACAGACACATGGACAGACATCACCAAAAAACCACTTTTTTGGGTTCAGGGAGCACCAAAACAAATAATTCCACTAAAAATACTTTTGGGTTCAGGGAGCACCAACACAGATAATTCCACTAAACATTTTTTGGGGGTTCAAGGATCACCAAAACAGATAATTCCACTAAAAATTCAAATTCGAAAATTTGGAAAATTTGATTTAGTTCATTGAACCCTCCCAAAATCCCCCTAAAATTTTGAATTTTTTGAAAACCTTTCTTAGTGAGCCCCTATGGCCCTAGAGGAAGCTACATACCAAATTTCGTTCCAATCCGTTCAGTAGTTTTTGAGAATTTTGCAAAACGATCCCCTTTTTGGCCAAAAACCAGTTATTATTATTATTACCTAAACGAGAATATTTAGAAAGATGCGGTTTTTTGCATATGGTAGGGTACATTAAGGGCTACAAATAAGCCAAATTTTATCAAAATCGTTAGAACCGTTTTTGAGAAATTTAGATTTTTCTCGTTTTTTGGCAATTTTTGGGGGGTAAAACCATTTAAAAATCAAAAATTTGAAAAAATGAAAAAAACGCCTGGAGATATTCTAGAACTACACCTACATACCAAATTTCATCAAAATCGGACAGTTGGTATGGTCTCCAGCTCTGTACACATCCTTACAGACACACAAGACACCGGACACACGGACAGACATCACAAAAAAAAACACTTTTTTGGGTTCAGGGAGCACCAACACAGATATGTCCACTAAATATTTTTTTAGGATTCAGGGAGCACCAAAACAGATAATTCCACTAAAAATACTTTTGGGTTCAGGGAGCACCAACACAGATAATTCCACTAAACATTTTTTGGGGGTTCAAGGATCACCAAAACAGATAATTCCACTAAAAATTCATATTCGAAAATTTGAACGAAAGCAAAGCAATACTTTCTCCATATACTACGTATAGGGGGGAGAAAGTAAAAATAATAATAGTTTACAATTTTAAAGTTGGTGGCAGCACTTTCCGGCCTGAAGCAAAATAGTTATAAATAGTTTTAAATTTATCTACCAGGTGGCAGCACCTTACGGAAACAACAGTTTTAATTTCGGTACTTGTTCAGACCTCTCGTTAGAGAAGGTACTGTGGGGCTCAATCCAGAATAAGTCTGGCAATACCCACTAAATGACCGCCCTCCCCCCAAGTAAGGAAGTCACTCTGGCTCCGAACACAGGCACAAGAGTGTATCCGCTCACCTCTCCTGAGATGCTATACAACACTCATGTACCATGCGTAACGGACAGAGACACTCCGCATGCATCACTAATCGGGGCTATTCCCTAATGACTGCTAAATCAATCTGAAACTCACTTAATAGAAAAGAAGGCAAACTGGTTAGTGTTAATCTTGATGGAGTCGCAGCGTGAAGAAACCTATGGCGGGTCGTCCAAGATAGCGGCAGGCCGAGGCCTACCATCTTCCTGGATGTCGAGTCTCCTGCAGATCTCGGCTATATGAGGATAGCATGAGTTGCGTGCATCCTGAAACAGTTTAGTGGCACATATTATAGCAAAAACTTCTAGGGTAGGGATACCAGCTGACCCTAGAATGGTGGAGTTCCTCACGTACCATGGCTGCTGTGTGAGTCTGTGAAGAGCGGTAGTCTGAAGAGTCTCCAGCTGTTTCCTACTGGATTTGCTGGCAAGCGCCCACCAAGCAGTAGACGCGTACATCAGCACTGAACGAACTATTAACAGAAAAATTGTTAATTTAGCTTTTACTGGCAAGGGGCTACGCCTTGCCAACAAGGGTGAGAGGAAACCCTGAATTTTCTTTCCTTCGGAGACCTTGTTCTGCACGTGTCGCCTGAAGTTGAGTCGACTGTCCAGCGTTATGCCGAGGTACTTGACAGTAGGCTTCCAAGGGATAGCCACCCCGTCAAGTTCCACGACACGTGTCATTCTACGCCTTTTCCTGAAACAGATGGAATCAGATTTATCAGCATTTATCTTAATGCGCCATTTCTGCAGCCACGGGGACAGCGCGTCCATTTGTTTCTGCATGGTATTTGCTGCGTAAGCCGGATTTACATTACTACAGTGCAGAAACGCATCATCAGCATACAGCGAGAGTGTCACACCTGGAATAGTTGGAAAGTCGTTAGTATAAACCAGATACAGTACTGGTCCCAGGACACTGCCTTGGGGAACACCAGCAAGTATCGGCCGCAGAGTGGAGAGTTCGCCATCTACGAAGGTCTTGAAGGATCTGCCTGAGAAGTAGGAGACCGGTACAGGAGACTCGCTCAACTTGTAGAGAAGGCCTTCGTGCCATACCTTGTCAAACGCCTTGCTGACATCTAGCAACACTGCAACAGAGGACAAGAACTTTTTGTGATTATCAACCAGCTGGTTGATAACTCGATCAAGTTGAAGGGTAGTGGAGTGACCACGTCGGAAGCCGAACTGCTCTGGTCTGATGTAGTCCTCTAGATAAGGCTGCAACCTGGAAAGAAAAAGACGCTCGAATATTTTTGAGATGGTCGGCAGCAGAGATATCGGGCGATAATTTTGCGGAAAGAGGTGGTCCTTTCCTGGCTTCAGAATGAGGATGATCTTTGCAGTCTTCCACTGGGATGGGAAGTGGCGCAACCTGAGGACAGAATTAAACAAAGTTAGTAAGACCTCCACTAACTGAGGGGGCGCAGCAAGCAAGGCCCTGCCGCCAATCCGATTCTCACTGAGGAAAAGTATGTTACTATTTTTGCTGGTCTATTTTGACAATGGTTCTTCCAAATATTGAAATCATGTTGATCGTAGTTGTTACTTTAACTACTAGAAAGCGGTAGCAGCACTTTCCAACACTAACCAGTTTGCCTTCTTTTCTATTGAGTGAGTTTCAGATTGATTTAGCAGTCATTCATTAGGGAATAGCCCCTAGATGCTGCTGACACTCCTTCCCAGTGGTGTGGAGTGTCTCTGTCCGTTAAGCATGGTACATGAGTGTTGTATAGCATCTCAGGAGAGGTGAGCGGATACACTCTTGTGCCTGTGTTCGGAGCCAGAGTGACTTCCTTACTTGGGGGGAGGGCGGTCGTTTAGTGGGTACCGTATTGCCAGACTTATTCTGGATTGAGCCCCACAGTACCTTCTCTAATGAGAGGTCTGTCTAAATGCATTTTTCCGCCTAAAAAAAAAAAAAAAATTTCACTAACCTGTAGCAAAATAATTATAAATAGTTTTACTTTTATCTACCAGGTGACAGCACCTTATGGATACAACAATCATAATTTCGGAACTGTCATTTTTCTCAGCGAGGCGGGACAAAAAAAGTCCTGCCTCACTGTGGAAAATTAGGCAAGTTAGTATTTTTGTTGATTTATTTTGACAATGATTCTGCCAAATATTTAAATCATGTTGATCGTAGTAGATACTTTACATACTAGAAAGCGCTGCACGTCCGTAGCAAAATAATTATAAATAGTTTTACTTTTATGTACCAGGTGACAGCACCTTACGGATACAACAATGATGATTCCGGATTTCTGTCATTTTTCTCAGTGAGACGGGAGAAAAAAGTGCTGCCTCACTGTGGAAAATTAGCTAAGTTAGTATTTTTGTTGATTTATTTTGACAAGCAGTTTTACTTTTTTTTATACAGATTTAAAGAACATACCATAACTGACAACACTAAATTTAAAAAATACTGAAAGACAAAATTTAAGGTTTACAGAAAAAGACTGCAATAAATAAATCTTATAAATTAATTAACTAGGCCTGCTTTTGGTCTTGTATCCAATCCTAAAATAACTTGGTGAATATTGCCGTTTTGGGTAACCTATGTAGGCCTACTTATCTTCAGATCACACAGAAAATGATAATGATGCAGAGTCGCATTAAACTTATTAACACTGCAGTGGTCGCGCGTTCTACTATTGTAGAACAGGTAATTATTTATTCCCGACCTGAGCAGTTGGCAACACTTGTGGCCTTGAGGGTCAATGTACCTTCCCCCCACACCCTTCCACTTACCCCAGTATAGTTTGGCGCGTCTAGCTGTTAGGTACTCAGTTTGAGATAAAAAATAATAGAGTGTACTACTATTGTAGATCGCGCGACCACTCGCGTAAGTTTTGTGTTCTACTATTGTAGATCGCGCGACCATTCACGTAAGGTTCGTGTTTCGTTATTCTTGTGTAAATTTTTTTATTTCCTTGTCCTTTTTGATAATTGAGTGGTTATATACAATTGAAAATGTCAGAGCGTGACAACGAGCAATTGCGAATGTGGTTGGAGGAGGCAGACAGTGATATTGAAAGTGTTCTCGGTGTTCAGGATGAAGATGAAGTTGAGAAGAATTTAGTAGAAGAAACTGTAGAACACAGTGACACTGAAGAAATACCAGGACCAGAGGTAGAAGAAGAAGGGGAGTACGAGGAACCCGTGACAGTACAGCCTACTGTTGGAGCAACACGTACAGATGAAACTCTTTGTTTAAGCGTGAGTTTTACATTGGAAGAGAAAAGAAAGAATCGTCTCGCTGGTATCTAGAACCCCTAGTCCAACGAACTTCAAGAACACCCAATTTGAACATAATACTGGCTTTCCATAGCCCTGGGCCTCAAGGAAATGCAACAAGTGCTTTAGCGTCATTGTCGTGTGTGATTGATGATGGTATGATTCGACATGTAGTTTCATGCACAAACATCTACATAGATAAGATAAGAAATAAATTTAGCAGAGATAGAGATGCCAAATATACTGATGAGTTGGAAATCAAATCGTTGCTAGGCATTTTGTATATGTGCGGTGTTTTGAAATCAAGCAGGCGCAATGTGTTTGAGCTCTGGGACAATAGCCGTGGGACTGGTTGTGAGGTGATCTATGTCACAATGAGTGAACATCGATTCAGATTTCTAATTCGATGTCTAAGATTTAATGACGTACGTGACAGAGAACAACGTAAATCTGAGGATAAATTAGCTGCTATTAGGCTAATTTTTGACAAATTCGTCTCAAACTCTGCTAATACCTTCAAACCGTCAGATTATCTTACCATAGACGAACAACTTGTGGCTTTTCTTGGAAGGTGCCAGTTTCGCCAATATATGCTGAAAAAACCCTCAAAGTATGGAATTAAGATTTATGCCCTAGTATCTTCTTCCAACTTCTATGCCACTCATCTAGAAGTGTATGTAGGGCAACAGCCAGAGGGCCCATTTCACAAGAGCCACAAAGTGAATGATCTTGTGTGTCGTCTAGTTGAACCGATAGTTGGGTCACATAGAAACGTAACTGCAGACAATTTCTTCTCATCGATCTCTCTAGCTAGAATCCTTTTGCAAAAATCTCTGACTTACGTGGGAACTTTGAAACAGAATAAGCCGGAGATTCCTGAATGTTTTCTGCCGAACAAAAATAGGGAACCAAAATCTAGCGTTTTTGGATTTCAAGACAAGTGTACACTAGTATCCTAAGTTCCACAGAAGAAGAAAGCCGTATGTGCCTTATCAACCATGCACTACAGCAAGGCAGTCGATGGTGACACTGGAGATGAGAAGAAGCCTTGTATCATCACGACATACAACCAAACCAAGCATGGAGTGGACATTTTAGATAAAATGTGTAGAAATTCTCGCAGATGGCCGCTAACAATCTTTTTTCATATAATGAATGTTGCTGGTGTGAATGCTATTAACATTTACAGATCCAACAAGAATGATGAAAATATCAGTCGTAGGCAATTTCTGAAGGATTTGGCGTTTGAACTTATGGAACCAGCAATTAGACGCCGTGTTGCCATAGAAACCTTGCCGAAAGAGATTCGACGAAGAGGAAAACTTTTGCTTCGCATCCCTGAAGAAGCACCAGTACCAAGAGAGCAAGCTGGTTCAGTAGGAAAATGTTTCCTCTGCGGCAGACAACGCAATAAATCAACGAGGAAGACTTGCGATAAATGCCAGAGATGGGTGTGCCCGGACCATCAGAGAGGCGTGTGTGATGACTGCTACGAATAGACACTTGCAAATGTGACATTGTTCCTCAAAGTGTCATTACAAAGACAGGTTCATTTTGATAATTTGTAAATATATATAGTTACTTTTCAGAAAATAAATAAATGACACAAAAACACTTATACCGTCTTTTTGTATAATTATAATTATTATATGAGTTTATAAAAATAAAAAGTTTCAATTCATAATATGGTTTTTATATAGTATATTTTACACACATAAATCAAAATTTATTGATAAAGTTATTTACAGGTGTAAAAAAAATAAAAAATACCTGTGTTCTACAATAGTAGAACGCGCGACCATTCACGTAACGCTGTGGGGCGCGACCACTGCAGTGTTAACATGACTGTTTAGCGTGATTATGCCTAATACATGTTTTTACTATTTAAAAAAAAAGTGTTTTAATGAGTTTTTGTTTTGTGTGATGACTTCTAATGTATTTGTGTATTTGACGACTTGAAGGGATTTATTTCATTTTCTATATGAAGGTTACCCATAGGTTAGGCCTACATACTTTCTGTATAGGTACAGCAATGGCAACAATGTTAGTATGAACTCCATAAAATGTAAAAAGAGTGCAAAATCCAATTAGGCGTAATCAAATTAAGTATAATGTAACAGTAGGCCTAAATTTAAAAAATAAAAGTCATTTAAGTATCCAAGTCAAAAATGGAATATAACAAATTTTACCTTGTATCCGTCGTGTGACTTCGTTCAGCGTACGTTTATGACGCGTTTCGAAACCTATGTTTCATTATCAGATAATATAAGTTACATTACATACAACACAAAAACACTCAACTTACAATACAACACACACAATTATGACATATAATCCGGGTAGACGTCTACTTAGAGTCACGGTCGAACGACTATTGACTGAATTCAATGTTTGGTTGATAGAGTCCGATATTCTTATCGCCGAATCATACAATATGTTGGACTGAAACAGTAACTGGTCGCTAAGCAATTGTTTGTCGTTGTGCTTAAAGGCTTTATATATCTCATATTTTTTTGCGCAGATGTTCCTTAAATCTTTTTAAGAAGGGTCTTCCAGAAGTTCCAGTTTGGCCTATACAGAATCTATCGCAATTGATCCTATATACTCGAGTTTTTTCCTCAACCGGTTTCGGAACTTTGCGACAGAGTATTTTCTGCACGCTTTTGTTGGCGCGGAAAGCCACTGTTATGTTTAGCTTACAAAGAGTGTTGCTTAAAATTCTTGGGGGAATTACTCTGTGGATACATATTTAGTTTTTATTTTGTCCATCCTCTTGTTGTTTGTATGTTTTTTTTACCAAATTGTCGACCATTGAACATTTTTATCCGTTGGCTATAGCTCTATGTGTTCAACTCTTCGTGGAAATCGTTGACGTCAAGTCATGGGTACTCATATTATCTTTTATGTGCCGGTGAATGGTGTGAATCCTCAGTTATATATCTATCTGTATGTGTGGGTTTTCTACATACTCTAAACGGCAGTTCATTGTTTTTCCTAAACATATTGACATCTTAAAACAGATGGTTGTAGGGTTTTTCAATTTCCGTAGTAAACCTTATGGTCGGGTAAAATCCATTAATTATGTCACAAAATTCTTCAAGATATTTGTTTTTGTCAAACACTGCAAAAATTTCATCCACATAAAGAACCCATAACACATGCGGAAAGTACTTCATAGATTTTTTAGCGTTCATTTCGAACGAACTCATAAACAAGTTAGCAATAAAACTAGACAGGGGGTTTCCCATAGCGGTGCCTTCATCTTGTGCACAAAACTTGTTATTAAATTTGAAACTGTTTTGACACATGCACAAATTTATGAGTAATAAAAATTCACGAACTTCACTATCATTTTAAACTGTTACACACTAACGACTCTTTTATCATTTCTATAGTTTCAGTCACTGGAACGCTCGGATAAAGAGACCCTACATCGAACGACACCGACACCACATTAAACGACACTGACACCAAATATTCACTACTGTCGGGAGCACGAAATAAGGCGGGTGAGAATTTTTGCGCTGTTGCCAGATATGGGACTGGCAAAGCGAGGAGCGGTCGAGAATCGCTTGCTCTGCAGCATGATCTGGCAACACTGGATGCTTAAATTTTAAATTTAAACTTGTCCTTATGTTTTAATACGAATAAGTCCAAACAATTTAACCTATTGTCTATTTCAAGTTAGGGTAAATTGTATGTTACGGTTTATGCTGTCATTTAGTTGTTCTTAAGGCCGTAGCCAGGAAAACTTTTCGGGGTGGGGGGGGGGGGAGGGTTGGTCAGGACCGGGGTTTTGAATCTAAACCCTTTTAACATGTTCACTGCTAAGTCGCACATGTGAGCTTGACAGTGAACACTATGACAAGCGGCTGACGCACAGTGCATTGCAGCCAACCCTCGTATTGGGAGTATTTTCAATACACAGTGCATTGCGTGTTTTTTAGAGTAAAGTATTTTTCTTCTCCTTCAGTTTTCTTATTTAATAGATAAGATCAAGCTCACAAGAGAGTAAGGCTGTAACCTACTGCATCCAAGTATGTTGTTGAATCCTCTGTTGTGTTGCCAATTTTATAATTTAATTTGCACTTTTTAAACCTAGTATTAATTTTTACTACTAAATTTCGGGGGTTTAGACCCCCCCATTCCCCCCCCCCCCCCCCAGCTACAGCCTTGGTTGTTCTTTTGTCTTAATGTGCAGTACATTTTCTTTCGAGGCGTCAAAGTGTTATTTTCCTGGATTAAGACACACATAACTATTACATTATTTATTATATTCTTGAACAAAATTATAATCTGTAAAAATGATCATTGCTATGAAGGTTTAAAACAAAACATACTTTAGATGTTTGCTTAGAGCTAGGATTTAAAGTTTAATGGGCTTTCTTCCCTTTTTACTTTCTCCCCCTATACCATAGTATATGGAGAAAGTATTGTATTCGTCAAAATTTTCGAGTTTGAGTTTTTGGTGGAAATATCCGTTTTGGGTCCCCCTGAACCTAAAAAAGTGGTTTTCGGAGTGATGTCTGTGTGTGTGTCTGTGTGGATGTTATCAGACCTAGAGCCTAAACCAGTCGTCCGATTTTGATGAAATTTGGTATGGAGGTACTAATCCACGGTATCTCCAGGCGTTTTTTTCATTTTTGTGAATTTTTTATTTTTAAGGGTAATTTTCCCATAAAAACCCATAAAATAACGGAAAAATTAACTTTTCTCAAAAACGGCTCTAACGATTTTGATTAAAATTTTATAGTTTATTAGGGACCTAAAGTACTATAAACTGTAAAATTTTAATCAAAATCTTTCAAGCCGTTTTTGAGAAAAGTTGATTTTTCCATTATTTTATGGATTTTTATGGGAAAATGACTGTTAAAAATAAAAAATCACAATAAATTGGTAATAGTTTTTTATTATTAAGTTTTTATAATGAGGGAGAAAGTATGTGTCAGTTTCCTGATACCGTTTATTAGGTTTATAACATAAACAATGTCGAAACTCCATTGTTTCTCCGTTTTCTTAAGGGAAATCATCACCTAAGAATAATTTATGAAAGTTCCTGCATATAAGCAGGCCCATTATCTGAAACTAAGCAAATAAATGTCACACAAAATTATGGTTTATCATCAAATAATTTATTATCTTACTGAAATAATATAAAATCCCCAACAATATGAAACTCAACTTTTGCTAACAATAATCCAACAGTACAAAAATTATTTTATTTCAATCTTCGTTATAAATTTATTTACAAAACAATCTAACAATATTTAAAATATGCAGACATAAAATTACGTTTTAATAAGTAAAATTATAATTAATTTCTAATCTTCCAAACACCATTATTATACTATGTACAAATATACATATAGCTACTCACATATCTTAAGAATATAAATACAGTATATTATACAAAATAAAAATAATTGATTTATGGCCAACTAATAAAGTTTTGTTTTTATCTCTTGTGGTAAGCGCCTTTAAGATAAGTTTTTGTACTGGTTTGTTATGTATTGTAGCCCACAATTTATAAAAAAAAAAACCCGTAAGCAGCACTGCCGCATTACTATAGCCGAATTTTCTTATCAGGGAATAACTCGTATTATATAATGAGAGATACCTATGCATTTTGTTCCTTGTTGCGGAAATTGTTCCAAATATATCTTTGCACAGGATTATAGTAAATACAATTGTCTTTTGAATGGTATAACTCACAATATGTATTCGGGCTTATGAGTGGGCTAAAATGCGCAATTAACGTACAAGAATAGTGAAAAAGTCAATTATCGGGATCTTTATATGAGTTTTGTTCCTTGTTCCGGGAGGTGTACCTAAAACACCTTTACACAGGATTATAGTAAATTTAATTGTCTTTTGAATGGTATAACTCACAATATGTACTCGGACTTATGAGTGGGCGAAAATGAGCAATTAACGTACAAGAATAGTGAAAAAGTCAATTATCGGGATCTTTATATGAGTTTTGTTCCTTGTTCCGGGAGGTGTACCTAAAACACCTTTACACAGGATTATAGTAAATTTAATTGTCTTT
>JAGFPH010000071.1:856330-882655 GCA_018207615.1 Philaenus spumarius
TACCTAAAACACCTTTACACAGGATTATAGTAAATTTAATTGTCTTTTGAATGGTATAACTCACAATATGTACTCGGGCTTATGAGTGGGCGAAAATGCGCAATTAACGTACAAAAATAGCGAAAAAGTCGATTATTGGGATCTTTATATGAGTTTTGTTCCTTGTTCCAGGAAGTGTACCTAAAACACCTTTACACAAGGTTATAGTAAATTTAATTGCCTTTCGACTCATATAACTCACAAATTGAACTTGGGCTTATGAGAGGGAGATATCATGCAATTTCCTCGCTCTAACTTTGCCATTTTGGGTTTACTACAAATAGGCCGCCATTTTGTTTCAATTCAAAAAATAAAAATATATGAACCTTTCAAATCCTACAAGGACCCTTTCACAAAAAATTCATCATTTTTGAAGCATATTTACTACCTTTTAGCAAGGTTGGTAAAAAACTACCCCTCAAATTCCTACCCAAAAACGAAAAAACTGTATAACTCCGCCATTTTGAAACGGATCAAAAAACAAAAAAAGTACCTTTTGAAGAATCGCACTAAGGCCCTTTGACCAAAAAATCAGAAATTTTGAAGCATATTTACTACCCCTTAAAAATCCGGGAATAAAACATATATATATATATATATAAAGTAATGATTTTTGGGTATAGTCTCCAAATGGTCTGAAACGGATAGAAACCAAATTTTAGCCTTCTCCGACCAACCGTTTTCAAGTTGGGTCGAGTGTAATAGCTCTTATTTTCTTTGAAAATTCGGCTAAAAACATGGACCAAGACCGGGATTCAAACCCATGAGATTTACCATTCCTTTACGCTCTGCCAACTGAGCTATCCTGATCACCATTGGTCGATGTTATCTCACTTGTAATGTTTACTGCATTGTCACACATGAAAAATTAAGTTGATAACAGATGTTAAATATAAGCTGTTGATTCTCATTGTTTATTAGGCTACAAGTTTTCAGTTTAAAATACAGTTTTAATGTTTTTTTATTGGAAAATGGCGATGATCTATTTTATGATGATTTTGGATTTTATTGAATTCTGAATCAGCTGATATTGGACATCTTGTATTAACTTCATTTTTCATGTGTCACAAATTTGTAGTTTTGTCACTTAATTCCTCTGTGTTTTGATTCAGGAACACTTTTCGAATTTGGTTTGGTTTAGTCGCAATCCGCCTTTTTGTTTTTTTACAAAACTCACTATAACTCTAGAAATAGGTAAGACATTGAATTAAAATTTTGTATAAGCATTTTGTATGTTACGATTAACAAGTGTACCAAACAAAAAGAATTTATTTTTATAATTTTTAAAATGGTGGCCGTTACAAATTTTTAACGTGGAATATCTTAAAAACCGTTAATTTTACAAAAAATGTACAAGAGGCAAAATGTTTTTATTTTTTAATGACAGACAAAATGGTCTTACAGTAGAACCTCGATATTTTGGACCTCATTTATCTCCGCGTAATCCGGACCAGTTTTTGTGGTATTTTCAATTTTTTTTTTTTAAATGGTTCTCGACGTTAAAATTGTAATTATTGACGTTAAAATATCAGTTCTGGGAATAATACTGTACATTTATAAGCCTAACTACTGTACTACACAGTACTACTATACAGTACATACCGTAACAGTACTGTTCTGTACTTGTATTTTTATATTGTAATCGTGGCCAGACGCTGTTCACGGTATATTGTGTCAGTGCGACTGTAAAATGTTGCACGACATAGCTGCTGCGACTAAAGATGCCGAAAATGACAACGATACAGATGAAGACAGTGGCAATCAACCTAATATTTTGAATCACGCAGAAGCAGCATCCCACTTGGATGAACTAATGGTTTATTTTGAATGTCAGGAGGAAACGGCCATAACCGAGCTCCTAATGATGAAGCGAATGCATGATCGGGCAGCTCGCAAGCGCTACACAATACTGACACAGCAGAGCATCACGTCCTTCTTTTCAAGAAATTAGATTTGAGTGTTTTATTTTTCAAGTGTAAATATGTACATAAACAAATAGAATATGTGTTTTAGTGATTTTATTGTGTAAATATGTGTCCAGCATCATTCGAACTATATGTTTTATTTCGCTGTTTTTGAGTAATTCTCTAGTTAATCCAGATTTTCGGTAATCCGGATCGGCTCCGGTCCCAGTTAGTCCGAAATATCGAGTTTCTACTGTACTTGTCGTTTCTGTAGGTCAAAGGATAACAGAATTTCTGATAACAAACAACTGAAAACATAATTTCTTGGTAATAGTTTTAATACATAACATAAAATTAATGTCAAGTAACCTTACAAACTGAATAATTTTCTGTAAACGTGTGGGATAGAGAGCTTACTTATTACATTGTAGATAAACACTTTTAAAAGTGAGTTTATCCGAAAATATATTTTAAAAAATTCAAAGAAACACTTTAGACAAATATAAAATTATGTAAAAACTGGTTATCTGTTCAATCTAGTTTATATATCACCTCAATGTATGATTACTGCAGTGTTTTTTATTTTTATTTCTAAAATTCCATTTTTTCATAATTATGTGTTAATAAGTGTTTCACACACTTTCTTTCAGTCTTTTAATTAATAATAAACTCAACTACATCTTGTGAGTGTTGATCGTCCATTTTTATATATAAACAATCAAATTATAAATTAATTACAATCCAAACCAATTTGTTTAGCAATAATTCTGTTCAATGCAAATCATATTGTTAAAATATTCATTTCTTGAATTTCACTAATGCAGCCTTTTACCATCAACTTTTATATTAAAAGATAAAGTCTTAATTTCTTTTCACGAAATATAAATTACGTCTGCTAGAGTTTTATGGAAAATCAACTAATAAAATTTTGTGTTATTTATTTATAACATGCAGTACGACCTCGTTAATCCGGAACCTGATAGTCCGGCACTTAAAGTAAACGTGTGCGGTCGGGGGACCCTCATCAGGAACGAAGTTCATCACGCCTTTTCTTCAATTCTTTTACCAGCCGTAACGGCAACATACACACATAATTTTAATCTTTCAATTGCCGTTTATTATTAGATTGCTTTTTATAAAAATAGGCCTAATATTTACTGTTTCTATACGTTTAATGTTATTATAATAAAAGTGTAGAATTAATTATAACCTCAAAGCTAAGATGATAAACTCAGTTAAATGTCCATTCATTGTAAATACCATAAACATAAAATGTTGGTTCATCAGTCTAGGCCTAACCTAAAATTATTGTATGTATGTTGCCGTTTGATAACACCAATTTGATAACACTTTTTCGTTACGCGTATTTTCTATTTGTAATTGCCATAGCAACCAATTTGATAACACTTTTTCATTATTCGTATTTTATATGTGTCATTGCCATAGCAACCAATTAATAACACCTTTTTTCTTTTAGTTACGCATTACATTTTCTATTTGTTAACTCCTACCTCAACCCGCGTTAAGGAACTTCGTACCAATAAATGCAGTTTTTTAAAGTACATACTTAGTAAACATACTTTTATTTCTTTCTTCTGTTTTAAAAAATATCTCCATATTCCGGTATATTTGACAACACGGCACTGACAAATCCCCAAGCACAGATTAGCAAGGTCTTACTGTAATAATACATAAGTTCCTGATTTAAAACCACTTTAATATAATAACAAATGGGTTCATATTTTTTTACAAAAATGTTTAAAATAAATTTAAAGATACTCTTGATCTTTTCGGGACTGGAGTAAACTATCCGCACAGACTACGGTCGCGTATACATGTTTTAGAACTTTAACATTTAAGTATTATCATCGCGTTAACACGACTAATATAATTCTTTTACTGGCATGAGCTACAATCTATTAGCTTTAAAATGAACTATCGATAGGAGGTAGCTAACAGTAGCAAATAGAGGCAATAAAATCATGTTGCCAGACTCCGTTTACTAGATTTTGTCGAAGCCGATGTAAAAAAATGAATTAGGAATATATGCTTTATCCAAAAATGAAATTGATTATAGCAAAATTGTAGAGAATAAATCATAGAATTGAACTGTATACTTGAAAATGTTAAAATAACCTTATTTTATAAACAAATTTCATTTTACAACGAATAAAACAAACCCCTCGCTAGCGCTAGGCATACAAAGCCGGACTCATTATCCCATGCTTGAAATAACCTAGTCTGATCATGAATTAGGATTTAAAGTATGTTAGTCCCAAAAAGGTTAAGAGCAACTATTAGGGCACTTCTAGTAAAACGATAAAAGACTTACCTGTTACTTTAGAAGTTATTTTCTACATTAAACAAATTGTGTGCAAGAAACTAATAATTATTATTTTATAAACTTCAGGAAATTATCATTTTAAATGCCGAAGACATTTCTCTGCACTTGTTTTTTACTGCAAGTTACACCGTAATAACAAACTTGACTTTTGTTGTTGTTGTCAAACAAAAATGAATTATGAAAATATATAAACTTACTGCAGTAGTTTGCAGTACTCGTGGTAAAATCAAAATAATTGTGTTTTTTAATAATTAAGTTAGATATGTGAGATTCGTTCGTAGTATCTACATAAGAATTCGATAATAAATTACTACCTATATATTTTGTAATGCGATATTTTACTCATTGTGGCAATGGTCCCTCGTATCGGCATACAAGCCCGCACCTCTTAGAAGTTCAGTCTGATGTTGTCTAAACACATTATCGTGAGTAAACTGTAACGAATGTGTCGGCACAAACGTTGTGTGCATCGTATCGCACAAAGTGGTCGATGGTCCTGGTCCTGGCATCTGAGGGGTTGGGTTATGATGTGGTGTTTGGTACATAGCTAGTGGTGGAGGTGGTGGAGAAGTTAACATATGTGGAGGAGGTGGAGGTATGCGAGGTCCTTGCGAAGATCCTGCGTTGTTCCCTGTTGTATCAGTAGTTTCGTTAATTGATAATGGATTATTTTCGTCTGTTTGAACTGCTGTGTCTTCTTCTCCTTTTGTTTTCCCATCTTGTTTACGTCGTTTTCTAACTCTATCTCCGTCTACTTTTAAATGGATCAATTCCATATGACGTCTAAGATTTCGGCTTTGTCTTAGTGTGACTCCACACACTGTACACTCAACTGGTAGATCGGATACTAATTTCTTGACATCTGTAAATCAAGTTGTAAAAGATCATTTTAAATCAGAATGCATTTTATATTTAACTACTTTAAATATTCATAAACATATTTTTTCCGGATGAAAGACAGCAGGTAATTTTAACTATTCAAAGAAGCAAATATGAAAATAAACTGCAACAATTCAAAATATATTAAATAATAATTACACATAAATAAAGAATTTCCTTAAGGAAATAATTGGACAGAGAGATCTATTAGAATGTCATTTCAAACGCAGACTAAGGTAAGCATCGACACCTAAAGGAAAATATGTAAGCTCCCAGGAAAGTATGTGAAATGTTAAATAACCCGGTTTGAGAGACTGAAAGAAACTAATTAAAATTACTTCTCGATATTTTTTTGACCTATACTTCCTGTATCAAAATTAAACAAAAACTAAACGAACAATCCAAGAAAATTATCACCTTAATTCAATACTAAATTATTCACTAATTAACTACATTTGAAAGTCAGACCTTTTGCCTAGCGCATGTCTAAGTCATAGCGGAACCCGTAAAAAAAACTCTGAATACGCGAGAACCACAAATTTTAGAGAAAAACTGATGTAGCCTATAAACAAAACAAACATTTTCACATATAAAAAGTCTTTGGCAAAATTATTAAATATATGCCGTTAAGGCAGGAAAATTGCAAAACCAAGTTAAAACCACCTACAAAAAAAACAAGTAAGACATGTTTCGTTTGGGATAGCCACGCCCACGACAGAATGGCCTCCTGTGATTGGTCCATAAATTTGCAAGGATTACAAAATACTAGTTAGTTAGTTCTTTAGATTGTAAATACGAAAACTAGATTATAAAAAAAGGTACTTGTAATAATATGGAGTTATTTAAATGTTTTATTCAATTTATTTATTTATTTCCATTGTACAATATCTATTGATTATTCTTTAAATGATTTTACTTTTCAAAAACAACTAATATTAAAAAAAAAGAAATACATTTTAAACTAATCAATTCCTAAAACCTAAAACTTACAAACACAAATCCCCTCGAAGATTATATCAAATCGGCGATTGTGTAAAGTTCTGGAGTGGGCCAAAAGTGCAAAAATTGTAAGTCTTGTGAGGCTACCAAAGGGAACAGTACGCCATTTGGCTAGAAAATAATCATTTAAAGAAATTCACCTGTTTATAATCAAATATACCATCAAAACTATAAAGCAAGACTTGCAGCATAACTCATCAAGAGATGTGATAAAAAATTGGTTGAACCCAATAAGAAACATCAAGAAGAGTACAAATATATTGGTGAGATCCCTCCAATCTATCTTAGGCCTAGTTTATCCAGTTGTATAATTAAGGTAGAATTTCAAGACTATTGAGTTAAGGAAAGTCACTGAACACTATGTTTCATATTTATATAATTTATGCATGTTCGAACAAACTTTGAACTAAGTGATACCCAGATATACCATTACCTACACTTACAACCACATTACACTATCATAATCATTATTAAGGATCATTTTCATGTAATTTACTTTTATTTTTAACTGTGTGTTATAATATTTTGTTAATTTATATCTTAATCAATACTTAAGAAAAATTGTCACCGACCCACCGAGGTTAAGAGTTTTTGTGTGTCACTGAGTAAAGACGATATTTAGAAAAATTAAAAATATTGATCCATATTTAAACCCCAAGATTTTTGTATAAAGATAATTAATAAATGTGTTAATGTTAAAGTTTTCTATTGAATTAACAAGTATTATGAGCCATTAAAAGAAATCTAATATTTGTGTATCATTATTTGTGTGTTTGTTATAATTTATTTAATTGAAGAGAGAGGGAAATTGGTTGATTATTTTTATAGGTTGTAGTAAAAAGTGTTGTTTGTTGTAAAACCTCTATAAGTTAATGTTTTAATCATGGTATAACTTGTGACACATGCAATCCATGTGAGAGAGAGATATGATGAGATATGTAAATTCATATAATAAAGAAACAAACAGTGAAGGGTCTAGTAAGATAAGAGACGCAAGATCTAGTAATCAATATCGAGTAAATTATATTTATATATATATATATATATATATAAATAAATCAAAGTTGCAAAACAAGTAAATTCTAATAACTTAAATATGTAAAGATCAAAATGCAGACTTTAATATATAAAACTAAAAGCAGACTTAAATTTTAATAAATAAGAAAATACATTGGTAAACAAAAGTGCGTTATATACTTGTATGAAAATTGAAACATTGGTAAAAAGAACAGTGCGTATTAAAATAAAGTATAACAGTATGAATTAAAAAAGAAATCATATAATGAACAGCTATAATATATTTAACATAATTCACAAAAGGACAGTATAAAATATAATGAACTATATCACAAATGTCCACAGTTACAAGTTAAAGAAAAGAACAGGAAAGATACAGTTGGCAGTGCTGGTAGGCAGCGACGAAGCTTTCGGAAGGCGTTGTACGTCTTCACTCTGGCAAGAAATATGGCGACTGATAGTTGTCTGGATCCACAGAGATTGTGAAAAGAGATGTGAATTTTTAATGAGTTTAATAGATTTTGTTAGTCCAAAAGTTGGATTACGTGCTTGTACAGAGGTGGTACATATAATTTGCATCGAGTGATTGTGAGGATGTAGGCAGATAAAGATTTGGTACCATTAGACCAACGTTTGTCAACGATAAAATGGATTAAGTTTGTGATATAGATTGATAAACAGTCTTTTATGGGCCCATTGAAAAATATGCAAGTACAGTACGATTTTTTTAACCGTGACCTCGGCCACGATTGTACTAACCTGAATGATAACGTTAGAAATCGCTCTGTCTACTCTAGTTTTTTCCACGAAAACTGAGCCGAACGGCGTGAAACAGCGAAAACCGAGCTTCAATAACATTGTCATTTAATACACTTAGCAGCGATGTAAAATTATGAAACTTTCACGCATACGCAGATAAGAACTATACGATTTGTATGATGTAAAAGAAAATCAATTACAAAACCTATTTCATACTTTAAAAATCAATATTACAACAATGTACTTCAATAATGATATGAAATTTTCACACCGCTGGAAAATTTTTTATTTGTTGGTCAGAGACAAAGTGTTTGCGAGAAAGTTTTAGATAAAGGTCCAAATTAAATATTTCATTTGAAACATTTTTTCGTTTGACTTACGGTTTGCTCGGTACAGCGGTATAATGTGTGCGTTTCAATTAAAACTACACCTGGCCGGGCCGTGCCGCCAGGCCGTGTTTCCGTTGACCAAGTTCGTCCTCATTTTATAAACGTTATAAAATATTGTATATTATACATATCATATTATCAAGAGACAAGTAGTCTATGACTCATTCAAGTAGTTTTTATTTCAATAATTTTATTCAAATAATTATTCAATCATTTTTGTTTATTCGAAGTTTGTGGAACTGCCTTTACAATCCCTCCCCGCTACACCACCACGCGCTGGCCGAGCCGTGGGCACGGTTAAAAAAATCGTACTTTATAAAACTATATTTTTATGTGATTGTACATTTTGGACAAATAGTGTACTATGTACATATTTTTTTAGTCTGCTGATATAATTCAAAATTTTAATAAGTTAAAATTAAATTGCATCTCTTTTTTAAAATAGGCTAAGATTGTTATGAGATCTTTTGATTATGTGCTATGTTTTGTATGTATTCATTATTTTTTTTTGTTGTTTAATAATTTCTAATATGTTTCAATAAACGTTCAAAGTTGTTCGTCACGATGTCTTAAATCTCATTGTTTGCCACAAATGTCCATGTAGCGAGTACTTTAGCAGTAACGAAACACACCCCGGAAAATCAAATTAGAGTAAAATGTTTTGTGTAAAATACGATATGCATACTTATAAGATATGACGCATGTGAGATTATTCAGCGGGAAAAATGCTTGCCACGTATGGTGCAAGGCTATGTAAGACAGTCTTTGCACTATGACGTAGGAAGGCGTGACAAAGCAATGTAGTCACAGATGAAGTCATATTGCATAGATGAATTATATGTGGAGGATTGACAGATGTTTTAAAGGTAAACAAAGTAAGTTTTTTTTAGGTTAAGTGTTTGTTTTTGATTTAAAAAAAAGTAGATTGAACAAAGAGTGTTTTTTTTTATTGAAATTAAATAATAAAGTGAGTGTTAAACAAAGGATAATTTACATATAATCTTTTTATTAAATTGAACAATTTTTAAATTTTTTTACTTAGAATTTTTCTCGACTCATTATTTTTTTTAACAAGTTTATTTATAGGTTTTTATATTTTTTTTATAACGCTTAAAGTTATAAACTTAGATTACACAGTTGAAACCCTAGTTATAATAAGCTTAGCTTTAGATTAAACGGGTCTGAAAAAGAATTATCAACGACATCAACATTTATTTCATCATCACTATCACTTTACTAGAATTAACATTATCTGCATTACTTTTGTAACATGTGTGGTTTCATAGATGAATAATTGATTTAAATGAATATTTAAAAAAATAATGTAAAGCAAACAAGCAAATATTTTATTTTTTAATATGCATTAAGATGACATTTAAAGATTGAAAAAGTAAATTTTGGATGGGTATGATAAAAAGTAAAAAACAAATATTTGAAAATGATGATGAAGATTAATAATAGAAAATACAGTGAGGATTATTGTTTTTTTAAAAATATATTTTAGGATAGGGAAAAACCGATTTTCACAGTTAAAGAAGAGTCGTATGGCGTCGGGATAACGTTTTTGGGTCAATATTTTAGAAATACAGTGTGGGGTATCGTTTTATATTTTTTGGGGTAGGGGAAACCCGATTTTGACAGTTATTAAAAAAAAAAACCAGCCGAAGTCTCGAACAAATGTTCAAAATACGTCTTGTTTTTAGCTTAAAAATGCACTGAAAAACCAAGTTTTTATATAAAAATTACAACTTTTTTATTAAATATTTTTTTAATACTTAATTACAATATATAATACGCCACAAATATGCGAAGTCAGTCTGCAGATAGAAACCGGACTTCTCATATATTAGACGCTAGTCTATGCATTCTAAAAAGTGTTACAATAGGTGGTAGCGAACGTGTTAAAACAATAATTTCCAGATGCATTCAGATGACATACCTAAGCCCCAGAATGAAGTCAGAATTGATTCCCGGACTCATTGACACTGAAAAAGAGCGAAAATCCCTATAGAGTGAATTTAAGGTTTTCCCTAATTTTTACTTTATGAGTTGACAAAATTTCAAAATTATCCCAAATTAGAAAAATTGGTGCTCTTTGAACTCAAGGATTGAAGCTCTACAACTTTTAGGGAGAGGGGTACTGATAAAATTAGATGTTGGAAAGTTACAGCACATTAAAAATGGGTAAAACACAGTTTTTGGCAAAGTTGGAAAAATTTGCTGTTTTTTGGATCCTCATAAAAATCGAACTACTGGACCAATTTTGCACTTTGTTTTTTTAATCGACGCAAAATTTTGTCCTCTTTAATTTATTAAAGTACTATTGTTTTACAAAATATGCACCGTTTTAGAGTTATAAGCGAAAAATTGGTTTTTTACCCCCAAAAGTTGTCTCCCCCACTTTCGAGGTCGCAAAATTAGATTTGGCATACCCAAACCATACCAAATGATCCTAGAAAAAAAAATCTTTTGCCGCAATTAATGTAAGCTGAACCACTTTTTGGATCCTCTATATACTGGGCTATAAAGTAAAGAATAAAAAACAAAAGCTGAAGTGTAATTGGATATAAAAAAAAAATTAAGGGAAAAATAATTTAAATAAATAAATGTAGACTAGGCCTGAAATTTATATAAAAATGCCTTCAAAGAGAAGGAAGAAGAAATGTTTTATAGAGTTGAAATTTAAATGTAAATAGTTTTTGTTCTTTATATTTGTAAATAAAAAGTAACTTGCGTCATGAATGAGAGGCACGCATGAGATTTTTAAAGGGGAGTGTTATATTGAATATTTAGATTTTTGAAAATTTTAAATTCATTTTTTAAATGAAATGTTGTGGGGGGGTTGTGCGCCTGTGGTATCGCATTGATTTTGGGTTGAACCAAGTAGACCTGGACACCGGCATGGTTCTTCAAGGCTGCAACCTTCAACGATATAGTTTGAAGTTTAATGGGGGGTCGATTAAAGAGTGCTAAAATTTTGTAAATAAAAAAGGGGAGAGATTTTAACAAAAGATATTTTCAGTAAGCTATGTATAATTGTGGTATGTTTGATTTGTTTTAAAATTTGTATTAAGTGTGCAAAATTTTTGATTTTGTATTGATATGTATGATAAAATTTGTAGTAATTTTGTTTTATATTAATGAACATTGTTTGGTATCTTGATTTCACTTTGTGTAATTTTGAATAGGGGAGAGCGGGGTACAATGAAACAAAACTTAGTAAATATTTTTTTCTGTTAAAAGTATTACCACACTACAGTTGAAATTAACATGAGTTTTTCCTTAAATGTTACCATATGTAATATGTAATTACATTTTTTTTAACTCAATATTTTACCCAGAAATAAACTATTAAACTTTTAGCAAAATTTAACATGTGTTTCATTGTACCCCAAGCACGGGGTACAATGAAACATATGACGGGGAACAATGAAACAACAAAATAAATTCAAACAAAACTTAATTTTTACTATAGCTAAAATCAAATAATTATTACAATGTATAGTTTTCAGATTAACAACAATGCTAGAGTTCCAATAAGTTATATGCTATGAATATGTTAGATATAGATATTGAACTTAATTTAAAACTCAAATTTCCCAGTGCGAGTTGTATTGTTACAATAATATAAAACTTGTGGTTTACTTAATAAAATAACTACTAAGGCACATCAACCTTCCTTTTATTTTCTCCAGAAGCAATAGATGAAGGCAATTTCATTTAACAATTTGATGTTTTCAAATGTACAAGTTTTTAAAGTGCGAACAAATTTGTAGTAGCCTAAGGATCAATTCTAATAATATACTTGGACAGTCTTCTCATTCTTCAGTAACCAATTCTCCTACTGAAAATTATGTTTTGTTCTTAATTTTACCTTTTTTAATGAGTACATAATCTCCTTCTTTTATGTTATAGATGTCTATAAGTGTTTCTAAATCTAGATTTGCCATTTCAACAACAGTGTTGTCTTCATTATCTGTAAACCTATATTCAGGTTCATCGTCTGTGTAGTTGTCATCACTGTCACTTTCAATTGATCTCTTTTTTATTGCTTTTAGTTGCTTTCATTTTTGTTAGTCTTGGCTTTTTGTTCTGTTTTTTCTAATGCTTCAACCATTCCATTTTTTACAGGCATAGTGAAAAATACACTTTTCTTTTATTGGTGCTAGTTTTTGGCTCGTGGCTTCAGGCTTGTGAATTGTAATGGCAGGTATCTTTTTCAAAAACCGTACAATCAATCCTCCCGAGCTTGTTCGTTTTCTATCCACGATTCAGGAACTTTTAGTTAGCTTACATCCTAGCTTTTGTACTTGTTGACTACAAAGTCTATGATGAATTTTAAGATTTGTCTATATATATTCGTGTAACTGATCCTCTAATTCCATTTAAAACACTCTATTGAAAGAAGAGTTTGGCTGATACGTTGAAGTTACATGTTCATATTGTGACATGGATTTATAATTGTTTAAATACCTGATGAGCATTACATAATTTAAATTCATGAATTTGTCAATACTTCTTACACTTTCACCTTTCATTACCTTCAAAACTGGATTTTTCATATCACCTTCTAAAACGCGGCCTTTGTCAGTCTTTCGATGTTGATTGCATGGATTTTATAAAATATTTCGGCAACTGAAACAAAAACAAATTAGGCTACATCCATAAAAATAACATAACATAGTTTAGTTTAAGTTGTAAACCTCAAAACCACAACATTTATAAGAGGCTGAAAGAATGGGGTACAATGTAACATGTTTCACTGTACCCCAGTCAACTGTGTTTCATTGTACCCCGAAGTAAAGTTAAGAATTAAATTTTATCATGGTTATAAACTAATTAACATAATTACTTAATAATTTGAGGATTGTTTATTTATAACATAGTAATTAATATGGTAGCATTAAATTTTAAAAAATATCTAAAATACATAAGAGAATAAAAACTTAATACGTTAAAAAATACTTACTTTGCCATTACAGAAATCAATTATTGTCAACTGCTTCCTTGCTACTTTTGAAGAATTGCTTCCAAATTACACCTGGTTATTACAGATGTTGAATACAATATCATACAACAATATCAGCTCATTTGAACAAAAACATGTGACTATAAACTTAATGTTTCATTGTTTCCCATGTTTCATTGTACCCCGTCTTCCCCTAAAGTGTTTACAAGTGATAAAGTGAATTAAACTGATATAAACATTTGAAGTGACTTTGACATTCTCATATAATGACAGATGTGATATGCAAGTTTAATTTGATTTAATTATATAAATTTGATAACTTTGATTTGTTAATTGTAATTTGAATTTGATTTAAATTTTTTAATTGTAATTGTAATTTTGATTTTAAATGATAATGTGATTGTGATTTTGTAATTGTAATTTTGAATTTAATAACATTTAATTTTTTAAAATTTTTAACTTAAAGGTTTTTATTTTGTGTTCTTTTCTTTAAATTTTATGATGTCTTTCAATATGTTTCATTACATAGTCAAAGTCAATTATCATTTGAGTTAGTTTTCATTGACATCCATAGTTCAATTTCCAAAAGCACTTGTGCAGTAATCGAACCCAACCAAATCTAAATTTAATAGAAAAAAGTTAATATTTTAAAGAACTGTGCAATCATCAGTAAACATGTGCTCATATGGTTCATAGCGGGAGGAAAGAGTCATGTGATGTGATGTCACAGTTCATATCGTATAATTTCTGTCTTCTGCTGACTGTGGATCAGGTGTTATACAGGTCATTCACCGAAAGAGAAACATGGACAGAACATGTGTAGCATGTGCAGTGGAAAAGGTTTTGTTTACAAGTTGCAGAGTTAGAAGTTATAAATTTAAAATAATTTTGTTTAAGCTTTTTAATTCAAATAAATTAACATTCAATGAATAATTAAAAGCACATTCTACAGAACTTTTAATAATTAATATTATTTGTTTTATACTTTAACTTAGAAAATTTTGGAAAGCTGGTAGCAATCCTATTTTTAAGAGTTTAACTTATAATTTTATTTTTGTAACGCCCTTAACGTTACAAAATGGCTTTCCCAACGAGTGGCTAACGTTACATCGACCGGAGTGAAAATATTGGTGACACTTATTCAACCCGATTTAAATTATTATTTACGGTTTATACAAGTTTCCACTGATTAAACACGTTTCACAAAACTGTTTCAAAATTCTCAAATAAATTTTGGTAAATTTCATACGTTTCGATAAAAAAATGTTATTTGCCCTGAACTTTTCTTTTCTGGTGTAGATGATTCAGCAGGAGAGACAATTTAAAAAACAAAAGAAGTTATGTTTGTTTTTATCTCTTTCAAACTGCTGCTTGTTTCTTTGAAACATTTGGTTAAATTCGATCCCCAAGATTACCAACTTAATCTTCAGAAAGTTTTGTCTAATGATATACAGTAGTTTCCTACCGTTTCTTCAGTTTGTTTCTTCATTATTGAACATCCTTCGTAGTAGGTTTATTGGCAATAAAATGCTCTACAAACAAATTGCACAATACATATGTTTTTCTTTTATACACAGCCCACAATAAGCATTTTTACCTTAATGACAAGAACATTTTTATTATTAACGTCTTTTTTGTTTTATGCCAGTTTAACTAACGTGGGTGGGGGAGTAGTGTATATAGCGCAGTCGGTGTAGGTTACAACTACCAGTAATTTGCAATACGGCTGATTTTCATTTTTCATTCTATAACTTAAAGTATGTAGATTAATATTAAAAAAGTTTACCAGTCTATCGATTTCTCAAAGTCAAAATAAAAAAAATCGATTGACATTTTTTTCGATATTCCTTAATATTTCGAGCTGGGTAAATATTTAATAAAGATAAAGAAAAATAAAAAAATATCAATGAGTAGGGGAAGTATTTTTCAATAAAAAAGGTCATACGTATTTATTTCGTCCCGAGCAATGGTTTGTCTGGAAAAAATTTGATAATGCAGGTATGTATTTTGCAGCAAGGAAATCACTAAAAGGGGAAATCTCATTCATATATGAAGCGTTGGCTCATTCTAAATTTGCTGAATTTTAATACAGTAGAGCGTCGAAAATCTGAACTAATTGGGACCGAGGGGGGTTCGGATTATCAATTTATTCGGATTTTTGAAAACAACCAAGAAAATGCCATTTAGGCTAAAATATATGCCCTTTAATCGATTAAAGTGGTTAAACAGTACAAGAAGTAATGCAATTACAATACAGTATGTAAGACTACTTACATATTATGATTTAGAAGAATGTGCACGTACGCAGTAGGGCCAACATGATTACACTTGTAACTCTCAATTACAGTACATAATTAAAAGTCCACTTGTACATTATAGTTAAGTTAACACAAACGAAAAATATAAAAAAAATACTGTATACTAGACTACTGTATATTATACGACACACTGTTGTAATGATTACACAAAGAGATATGAATGAACTTTCTGCATGTTTACTGCTAGCGCTATAACAGCTTATTAGCGTGACAGTGAAAATACTGACAGCCAGTCTGTTGTGAGGGCGTGTGAGAGCAGGTATTAAGAAGTGTTTAAAAAGAGATAATAATGTCAAACTGCGATGAAAATTTTGTGGAATTTTTAACGACCCAATAATTGGAATTTGCGAAAACTAAAACAAAATTTTTGCAGGGTCTGCCTCAGAACGCGTTTGGATTTTTGACGTTACAGATTATTGACGTTCGGATTATCGACGCTCTACTGTGTATCGAATTGAAACTTGACATAGGAGTTAAAATATATATTTTAAACATTTATGCCGAGTCTCAGCTTAAAAATGACCCGATCTAGAGCCACTTGACTCATCAATGGGTTTTTCGATTTAGGAGTACCGGACCCACAAACTCATTTTAATCGGCTCCAGTTTAGAAAATTTTCAAAATATCAACCAGAAAGTTTTTTTACAAGTTAAATACATGGATTCAAACAAGATCAAGGAGTATAAACCTGTTTTATTATTTACTTTTAAAAGCACAAGTAACTTAAAAAAGTATAATTTTAGACCTTTTTAGATTTTTCATCAAAACGCTTGAGTTGATCGGCTGCAGATTACTCAATTTTTTAAAATAAGTATAGCAAAAAACAATTGTGTTTGTAATTTCTGTACCAATTTTTAAATCTGTATGTTAAAAAATGTCGAAAATGGAGTCGTTGAATATAAAGGTGTTATAGTTAAAACGAGATAGGTAAAACAGAAGACTATTTTCAAGCGCCTCTTTTTTAAAAATAACATGAAAAAAATCGTTCATACGTACTAAGAATATTTATACTGGTGTATTCAACTTGTAAAACAAATTTGATGTTGATATTCCAAAAATTGACAAAACTGGAATAGATTGAAAGGGATACAGCGTTCGGTAAGCAAAAAATCGTGAGGCTCGTAGATAAGTCTGATGGCTCTAGCTCATCAAATTTTTAAGATACCAACTTGAGTCTCGAAATATAAGTTAAAAATAAACTTTTCACTTGCTAAACCAAGTTTTAATTCGATATATTAGAAAATGGCCAACTTAGATCTGCTATACGTATGGACGGAAATGATCATATAAAAACATATTCATTGATAGTTATGCGTTCATAAATTTGCTTGCCTATTTAGTTTAAAATTATCGCAGATGTATAATTTTTGTATATTATATTTATACACATATTGTTTATGTATATTTTAAATTTCATACAAATTGGATGATTATCTTGAGAGAAAATGGACTTTTTTCGAAGACAAGTTAATCGAGACTGCGTATAGGTTATTACGCTAGTCTTAACGAAATTGTATTATTTTGAATATAAAAAAGTTGAATTTTTAAAGAAAATGGCAGCCATTTTGAATCCACCATGTTGAATTTTCATATTTTATAAGGGGGTTCCTCCTAAAAACCCCCAAATAACCAGTTTTCTTTTTCTTTGAGACACATTTTTTTAATTTCAATATATATATTTGGGTAATTTGTTAGATGATTATGTGTAATGAAAAAAAAAACATGCCATCGTAAAGCTGACACTTTCCTCTTGAAAATGCCCTATTAAAACTATTTATTTAATACATTATAACTATGCGATAGTTTACAATGTACTGGGCCGCGCTATCGATTTTTTTCGACTTTGGGAAATCGATAGAATGGTAAACTTTATTTTATATTAATCTACATACTTTAATGTACTTATAAAAAAAAATCTGCCGTATTGTAAATTACTGGAACTTTTGGTCTAAAATTACCCCTACCGACTGGCCTAACAGCGCAGATAACTTGATCGCTAGCAAAAAATTCGAACTTATTCAACATGAATGTGTTAAAGGTTCCAACCATGGTAGATAAGATCATCAAGCTAAGCAACAATAACCAGGTATAACCAGGTACGCTAGTGGGCCTGGAGACAAACGTCATAATATTTGAAATGCCATTTTTAAAACTGTACTTGAAAACTCAGTACGTAGTTAATATGTTGGTACATTTTAGGCTAGCAAGTTTGTTTAATATTTATAACAACTGCAACACAAATGAATTTAGAATAACTTTGAAAATTTGTCAACGCAACTATTAAACTTGTCCAATCTATTTCTATCCGTAAAAACTGGACCAAGTTATGACTTTAGAGTTACAGCACATACATTTATACCACATAAAGCTGATAAGTATAAAAAATATAATAATACTCACTTCCTTCTTCTCCACAATGGTGTTCGCTCCTCGAATCATCCTTCATCACATCATCTCTGGAATTTGTTGGCATATCATCTTCTCCAGGCGCACCCAGTGGTCGATTCTCCACATTGCCATCATTAGGCCACTTTACCCCACTAATGCTTTCCGAACTGCGTCGCTGTTTCCGTTTGCGCTTACGTACAGGCAGAAGAGTATTTGCTACATCACGCGACAGAGCATCATCTGTACCAACTACCATTGTTTGGGTCATAGTCTGCTGTAATCAAAATTGGTTTACTTCAAAGATAAAGCTATCAAAATAGTACATTATCCCTACATGTGTATAAGTAATGAGTTGGCTGCTTACATGCAATTTGATCAAAACTATCTCATGACAGTCATGGTAATTTTATATAGTTTATTTCTATTATTCTGGCGGTGACAGTGTAGTAGCACGCAGTTACAGAGAGAGAAAGTCAAGTAGAGGTTTCAATCCCGGGATTCGGGATCCCGGACCATTTTACGGTCCCGTCAATCCCGGGATTAGCTAAGTCCAATCTCGAGATTTTCGGGATTGATAATTAGATTAACCCTATAAATGCCAGACTGCACTATTTGATGCTCTCTCAGGCGTAGAACGCAACCATTTCAAACAATAGCGAGAATTTGCATATAAATCATCCAATCGTAATAAAACCGGCACCGTTGGAAAGGAAATGAATTAAACTTTAATTTTTGTAATTAAAACTTTTTTGTAAAACGTGTATTTACATACGTAATCATCGTTTTAAAATTGTAGCTTGGTTAAAACCTGTTTCCGCGCGTACAATACAATACAATTATACTCTTATTTCCCACTTCTTTAACCTCCAAGACCATCTACAGAAATATTTTGATCAATATTATAAAGCTACCATGGGATTCGTCAAGATTTGAACTTTTTGAAACTACTTTCCAATCAGATGTCACTATTTTTATGATAAAGATTTCTGTTGGACAGTTTTCAACCAATGAAATAGCACATTTGTCAACTGAGATTTGGAAGACAATCCTATATGTTTTCACAGATTTTTTCATACAATTCTGTAGAGAAAAGTTCGATCTTTCTAACGGTGTGAAGTAAACTAGATACAACCTGTTATATGTTATTCAAACAGCAGTGGAAAGTACATAATTAGAGGGGTCTAGTGAGATCGTCCAGTCCGTTTCAATGGACATTTCTTGTATGTAACTTACTGCTGCTAAGTTTCATTAGATTAATGTCATTTTTTTTATTCAAATAAAGATAATTCAAACACTTTTGTGAACTAAGAAAAGACAAGTATACAGTTCTTTTTTTGGATTTATTCTCTACACTTTGTTATAATAATATTTCATTTTTGGGCAAAGCATATATTAGTAAATTACGTTTCAAACTAGGCCTAGTTTTGTTAGCAGTCTTGTATTTGGAAAACTGGTGTTTTCAAAATAAGAAATTTGAACTTGATAAATGTTTTTATACAGTTCTATTTCGAACTAAATCATGAAACTTTTTTACGCTTATGAAAAATATAACAAAAAATGTTTACTACTTGTTATGTAGGCCTAAAGTTGAACTTTTACCTTTCGTAACTGAACATTTTTTTGTTTCTTGAGCTAATAACTTTTATAATTTTACATCAATAAATTTTTTAATTGCATATATACTTTTTTACTGCTTGTGTTCGTTCATCATTTAAAATACTGTATATATTACCAAAGTTTGTTCCATAAATAAGTACCAATTTCATATGATGTTGTTTCGATAAAACTCCTAGTTCCCAGCCCCAGGTTAGGCAAACCAATTTTATAGGTTTAATATATACGTTATTAAAAAAAAGTTATTAGGTAACCGTTGGTAAAACTTTGACGTCTTTGATATACCAGGAAAATTTTAATCTAATATACACTTTAAATATTATGCAAAGCCAAAGTAAAAAGATACAAATATATGCTGTAAAAACGCAAATACATTATGTATATAGGCTAAATAATATATGGAGGGTTTAATATACATAAACAACATTTAAAGGAGTTTAATTACTACAAAAGCTAATTTTCATAAGGTTATCAGAGAAAAATTAATAAATCTGAATCCCGGGACTAGTCGCATTAGTCGAGGCCGTTAAAACCAAGTTCAATCAAGAGATGTCACCAATACTCTTTTTTTGGCTGCCAACGAATGATTAATCACACTTGTTAGGTCAAACAATTTATTGGTTACATCCACGCCTGCCTCTGAACTGCTGTTCACACAAGATATTATTGCTTAGGCTGCTCGTTAACTAACTTTTTACAGTCATTGAGAAGGATAATAATAATTGACCACGCAGCTAGACCGCTGACGTGAGTTGAGCAAATTTCCAAAATTTAGTTTATAGGCCTATATTTTAGGGTTTCAACCAACAATTTGGGAAATAGGTCTACTCACGAAGGCGTTGAACACATGTCATGTGTACGCAATATATTAGTAGAATTTGTTTGCGCCTAGTGGCCTCGCGAGTTTGCACCACTTGGCTTCGAAACGGGTACTTTTATGGTATTTTACATTTTGATCGATTTTGGGGGAACCAAGCGAGTTATAAGGTCGTGTAAAAAAACAAAATGTGCAGAATAACATCCTACATTTATATTTTTAGAAAAATCTCTAAAAAAATTTAATTCTCGTAGTAAAAATCTCAAAAAAATAATTACTTCCGATCAAAAAACGTAATTCCGGCTGTTGGATTTCTTTGGTTAACGAACTCGTCCGAGCGACGTAGACAACCAACATGTGTACCAAATCGGACTAGAATGCGAACACATATATATACATATATATGATTTTTAATGACACCCCAAAACGTGTTCTGGGGACCCAAAATCGGTGCTCATTTGCTACTCCCGACCTTGGGTCTTATCATAAGGGCCACTGCAATTTAGCTCATTTTTCCTATGGAAATTAGCTAATAAATAGGCAAATAATAGAAATCCATCTTCAACGTGTACCTTTTATGTTCAAAGTGTTTCAACTATCACATTTTATTCAAACAAAAATGTAGTTATTACTTTTTACCTAATAAACAAAAATATTGAATGCTTCATAGTGAAACCATTTTTCATTACTCTTGGTACATTAAACAAGAGCACACAAAGGAATCTATCTATTTGGGGGAAAGGAGGAATGCTTAAGAGGAATTACACCTCTTACCTTGGGGTTTAACATTCATTATAGTACTTTATATAGCAAATATGCCAACTGTTACGAAGTGAGACAAGGGAGAATTTATTGCTACGGTGCAACACTCGATGAAGTCAAATCTCATAGTTGCATTTTATAGTAAGCCAACGACCGAGCTAGATGAGTAAAACTGAGTGGGGACAGAGATGTTAAATAGAGGGGATGTCATGACGAGGCTTTTTTGGGTAGAACCGGTCGAGGTGTACGTCGAAGCAAGACGAACTAGCCGGAATAAGGGCAAAATAAGGTGAGGGATTTGAAAAAGCGGCATCCTTTGTTTCTTTTTCTTTGTCATATGTTGCTTTGTCGAAAACTTTACTGAATTTTGTGGAAGCAAAATAAGTAATATTTGTAACATATTGAGCAAAAAGATTTAACTGAATTAGACGTGATGAACGTACGAAAATGGAGAGAATTGGCTTTAAAAACAATCTTTAAAAGTTAAAGAACAGAAAAAAATACGGAACTGATTTTTTTAAACAACTAGTGGACCCAGCAATGCTTCGCTATTGCTTGATTTAATTTAAAGGGTAGTTATTCCACTTCATTGACTTAAGTAATCGAATTGCAAAATGGTTTTTATGCCACTTAAGAATATACTACACAAATGTAGATTTATAGTTTGTAAACCTTTATAGATAATACAGTAAACTTTTTGTTTGCTTTTACCTAATCCAAAAAAACTGATGTGAAGAATTAATTGTAAAAAACCTGATTCTAAATTAGCCCATTTGGTTGCAAATAAACGGGTTTTGGTTAATTGTAGGACTAACCTAAAATTAAGTTCAGTTTTGATCCAACTCAACTGTTTTATATATATAATGTAAAAACCAATGTTTGAATTGAATTAAAATATAGTAAGCATTTTTAGTTGATTTTTGTTTGCTTGAAGTTGGTCAATCTAACCAAAAAATGCTGTTGGTTTTGAAGAATAATAAACTGATTATAAATGATAAGTAAAGTTGCTATAATAATGAATGTTAACAAACATGTGTTACTAAGCATTTTATTAGAACAGCTGTTTTGTGAATTATGGTCTTGAGTTCATGGAAAAAAAGGATGTTTAGTTTTTAAACAATTTTCTGGGAAACTTTTAAAATTTGTCTTTTCATAAAAATTTAATTTGGACTATTACGAACATTTTAGAACAAAAAATAGCCAAATTGGTACAGCCGTTCTAAAGTGATGCGCTTAAACCAACGAAGAGCATTTCATTTTTATTATATAGATTATACATTTGAATCAACTGTTATTTTATTTTATTGGTTGCTAAGGTAATGAATGTAAATACTGTACATTAAAATAACATGGCTCTGTTACTTCATCAGTCTAGGCCTAACCTAAAATTATTTTGTGTTTTTAATTTTATTTATGTAATTTTCCTATATTTTAAAAGATATTCTGCTTTTCGGGGTGGAGACAAATCAAAGATTATACAAATTGGTTCAGCCGATTTTGAGTTATAAGTGGTGTAACAAACCTGACTTTGTTTTATAAGAAATAGATGATAGGCCTACACTATTTGTAAATTCAGTTTTCAAAGTTTATGTAAGTATAAAATGTTTTAATTTGTTGATATATGTATGTACATTCAATAAAATGAGTTGCAATATAACGTCTTATTTGCTTGTCCATTTATTTATGAAATATGTAGGTTGTTTTTGAACAAAAATCTATTTTTTTACGGGAACCACGGATCAACCAGCCAAGTCTCGGTCCCGACTAGACCGATTAAGAGGGGTTCTACTGTAGTATTAATTTTAGGTGTTTAACAGAAACACATCCTAAACAAGTAAACATAAAACAATTTTTGCTAAAAGAAGAGTTTCTCTGATCAATACTTTAAGAGAAAACATAGCTTTCTTAAAGTATAGTATATAAATGTGCAAAGACTTGTAGAGATAAATTTAGCCATTTGGGGATGTGTGGCCAGAGACACATATCAGAACCAGAAATAACTGAAAATAATTATAAGTCTTAAACAGATACTAAATAAACTATTTTACAAAAATCACCAACCTACAAAAAATTCAATTTGATGAATATTAGATTAATAAATAATCAGTTTCAAACAATTTCTTACTTTTTGGGTTTGCTGAGTACTTTTTGCCATTTTCATCTCAAAGTCAGACTTCCATAAGCAGATCGTGTCATCTTAAAAAGTTCGAACGTCAATGGAGTCTTGACAATTTAAGAACAAGCTTTCCAAAAGTAAACCCAAATTTAAGTCATGTTTAAAACTGCCCCTAATAAATTATTTCAGTGATAATGTATCCAAGAAAACATGTAAATAGTTTATATTAGATTTAAATTGTAACCAAAATACCTCTGATGTGAGAGTAGCCGGCGAGAGAGCCTGAATATCAAGACAATGTGCAGCTTGCAGTAAGGATGGCAGTTGGTTAGGATCGACGCTCACTTCACCTTGGTAAACAAACTGCAACAATGCTTCCAAATCTGGCGCTGTTATCCCGGCCAGCATGACAACTGGATGTTGGCAATGTGTGCTCTGCAACAAGATCTTCATTCCTATCCCGAAAACCAATCAACATACTTCAACATGCAACATTTTAGAATTGACTCGACACTGATGAATCAAAAAAAAAGAGTCAATTAAAAATTTGTTTTTATAAGAATTTATGAGCTGTCCTTGAGATTGAAGTTTGCGTACAGTTTGTTTCATTATTTACAAGACGTTGGGTCTTAAAATAAACTGTGTACTGTTTTGTAGTGTGTGTTGTACTTTAATAATAACATATAAACAAAAGGAAAACTATTAGGTTTTGTTTGATTTATAATATACTTCTACTCCTGCTTTAAGTTACACAACTTCATTTAATTTACTATAAAGATTCATATGAATTTATTTATTTAATCATGGTGATTTCCCCTAAATATTATCATACAGAGACATGATAAGTTATCACAACTGCAATATGGAAAACTTGTTAATATTTATATTATAAATAAGATACCAATAAGTTATAATCAAATAAAAAACAAATCATTTCCATAAGATGATGTTCTATCAATCAAGTGACTCTTCTCAGGGATCTTAATCAATCGAGTGGTGACTTAATTATAATACAGTCTTGTTATTAGAGTGATGAATTGTGGAAAATAACCTACTTTAGAAAACTTTATACAGAATTTGTCTAATCCTAGAAATTTCAATTTTTTAATTATAATTATTTGTACTGTAGGCTATGGCTACTTAATGACGAACAAATAAGTAATTGCTATTCACATTGTAATATCAAAAATAGTACTATTAATAATATATTATGAAGTTGTATACACATTTTCTAACTGTACATTAGGTAGAATCAGTGTTGCATTCATTTGTGAATCTTAATCAGCTGTTTAAAATAGTTTACTAAAACAAATTTGGCTTTTGTTTACAAAATTGA
The DNA here is from genome assembly GCA_018207615.1 of Philaenus spumarius. NCBI lineage: Eukaryota > Metazoa > Arthropoda > Insecta > Hemiptera > Aphrophoridae > Philaenus > Philaenus spumarius. Next base: position 880,981 of record JAGFPH010000071.1, read on the forward strand.
GATATATAATGAGGACAGTAGCCTACCTAACAAATTTAATGGATGACAGTTCAGGTTCAAAATGAATATTAAACTGTTATAACATAGCCTCAACCATAGTTTTCCCCAACTATATTAGGCTACCCTAGGGCCTACATGTAATTTTCACATCAGATTTAGAGTCCCAACAGTAGAGAACAAGCATATGTTTAAACTTATTTTGACCGTAGCTTCATTTTTAAATAACTAATTTTTGTTACCTTCAATAATTCCATAAGTAGTGGACTGGCAGCACTTAGTACTAACTTGTGAGCCGGAAATATTCTTCCGCCTGCAGCAAGAGTGACATCAACTAACTCCCCATGACCTCGTAACACTTGCACTGTAGAGGTAAGAGAACTCCCAAACTCACCCCATGATAAACTGTACAACTGATTACTTCCCATTCTATTAGGATATTCTTCAAACTAAAACAAAATTTAACATTCATTCAAAATTTAAATCATAATCTTCTAACAATTATTAGTATAACAAATAGGCTAGGTACTGAAATAATAGCCTGTTCTTAAAGTTACCTATATTTATTCTAGTAGGGCCCAATGTAGTACATAGTATAAATTTAATGGTATGTTTTGTAGGCTAACTAATATAAAAAATGTATTTTGTGAATCTTTTCTTAAATGTAAAAGAAAAATGCCCAAAAATTGTATAGCCTACTTTACGTTACCGGTACCAGGTGTATATAAGGCATTACTGAAAGGTTTGGTTAGAGATAGGCAATCAGTCACCAATAAATATATGATGCATATACAATCCTTGCAATAGCTCCAAGAACCATATTCAGTAGCTATTCACTAGGCTAACTAGTGTGTTAGCATGGCCGTGGGTTACAATACGCCTCCAGAAGGACGATGACCTTTATTTAGGAACGAAAATAGTGCTTTCAACCCAAGCAAGATGTTTTAAGATTAAACTGTGATACTAAACACAAAACAAAACTACAGAAAATAAAAAGAAATATTTAAAATGAATTTAAAAAACTCACACAATATCAATTTGATCAGCCAACTTGCAAATACAGCATAAATATGTAGGCCTACTATTAGAATTGAGCGTAGGGCCTACTACAGTAGACTTCCGATAATCCAACATGTTCGGGACTTTTCCGATACTGACATAACTAAAGAACCTCCCCCTACAGTGAACTTTAAATTGAAATACAGTGGAGGTATATATATTAGAGTTTAGTCAAGTCCTACAGTAATTTGTAAATTTACAGGACTCATAAAAAAAACAGAATCGAAATTATTTATTGTTTAATAATTAGGTATTTATTTACTTTACCTTGTCAATCCAAACTACTATAAACAAACAAACCTGAACTTTTTTCTTAATAAATATAGTATTTATACACTTCATTGATACCGGGAAACCAATATTTAACCATCTTCAACATTTACAACATTAAAAACTTTCAAATCAAAAGTTCGTTATGGAAATTTACATTGTAAAGTGCCGACATGTTTTTCTTACCATCCTGCCAGCGTTGCCGGATTGTTCTTGTTCTTTTTTGTGTAGAAACGAACAGTTTAGGCAACTCATTCTAACTATAAATAGTGTGATAATACGACGAAATATTATAATTATATAAATATTATAATCATACTGTTATCGGCAAAATACTGTGACTAAACAG
>JAGFPH010000071.1:911521-945707 GCA_018207615.1 Philaenus spumarius
ATTAGCGAATTTCCATAGGAAAAATGAGCTATTGCAGTGGCCCTTATGGTAAGACCCAAGGTCGGGAGTAACAAATGAGCACCGATCATGGTCCCCAGAACACGTTTTGGGGTGTCATTAAAAATCATATATATGGTTCGCACTCCAGCGGCCACATTTTAAGTCCGATTTGGTTCAAATTTGGTACACATGTTGGATGTCTATGTCGCTCGGACGAGTTCGTTAGCCAAAAAAATCCAACAATTGGAAGCACGTTTTTTGACCGAAAGTAACTATTTTTTTGAGATTTTTCCTACGAGAATGAATTTGTTTTTGAGGTTTTTCTACAAATATAAATGTAGGATGTTATTCTGCACATTTTGTTTTTTACGTATCCTTATAGCTCGCTTGGTTCCCCCAAAATCGATCAAAACTTAAAATACCATAGAAGTACCCGGTTCAAAGCCATGTGGTGGATTCTACCGTGGGGTTGGCGTGTGAAGCACGCAATGCATTGTGTATTGAAAATACTCCCAATATGCGGAATGGCGTGCGAGCCATTTTGCAGCTATTCAACACCGTCGTGAATAGACTTATTTCCACAATTGTTGGTTGAAACCCTAAAACATAGGCCTATAAACTTAATTTTGGAAATTTGCTCAACTCACGTCAGAGGTTCAGATGCGTGGTCGAATTATTTTTAACTATTCAATTAGGATGTCTAATTAATGTCACTTCTGCACATAAGCTTTAATTGTAGCTACAGATTTGCGTGTAGCCTAGAATATCTTAATTTTTGTGCCAGGTTTGGTCCTAATACAAAGAAAAACTAGAATAGAGTTTAAGGTGCTGAGATTTTAAGGTTTTAGACTAACCTATATAATAGGATACTAAAAGCTTCTTTGCCAAGTTTGGATCAAATACATTAAGATTTTTAAGTTTTAACCAAACATATACGTTAAGCATGATACAGCAATTATAATTTGTCTTGACAACTTTGCTCAGATCAATTTGTCTAGTAATGGACACAGGACAGACATTCAAAACATCAGCTCAATACAGAATGAGTCTTACCCTAGGGTCGCACATTTGGCTGCAATGAGCATAAATCGAACGAGCTCTGTCAATTTCTCCCAATTTCGTTTCCATTTCTGAAAACCTGAGGCACATTTCCCTTGCGTTATCTTCGGTGAGCACTTCAATGGCTTTTTCATAGATCTGCCGTGTTTTCGGTACACCATAGATTTCTGCCGCCTTTTTTATGTAAATATTGAACAACTGAAATAGAATATAACTGAATATTAGTAACAGGCAGATATTTTAAAACCAGATTTCATTTAGAAATTAAGTAGAGAGTTAACTTTATGTAATATCTACACCATTAGTTTCAAAATCAATTATATTATTATCAAATGGTAGTTAACAATAACATTTAATATGGAAATTAATATTTGTTTGTAAGTTATTAAGTGTTAAAAAAAATACAGTTTGTATTTATTTCTGCAGGATTTTAATATACAAAAGAGGAGTTTAACCTGGAGCAAATATCATGTTCTTTACCAAAAACGTTTTTGATGTAAAGAAGTGAAGTTTTTGTAAATATATATAAATGTGGAGAGAACCCTATTTGAGATCCTAAAATAGGAATAATAATTAATAATAATATTTGAGACTCTAAAACTGACTTTCCTTTTATTTTACAAAATATTGTTTTACTTATTGTAAAATAAATTTAAAAAATTTAGTTTTGATAAACTTGAATTAAACATTTATTTGGTGTGCATATAAGTAGATTACTTTTTGAGACGTGAAAGGAAAATTTATAAAATAAACCTCATCTAATTTGTTAACCATAAACAACCTTTAATGTAATATAAAATTACAACTGCTTTTACAAATCAACCAAATTGTCATAAAAATACTTGCATGTTTATTGTAATAATAATGCTTAAAGAAAAAACTTTGGATTTAGTAATAAAGACACTGCAACTTTTTGTAATGTAACTAACTGGATGTTTACCTCTTCTTTATCAGTTTGAAATAATACTCAATTAATTTATCTCTCAATGTTGTGTGGATCAAACCTTTCTCTTTTTCTATTTACAATAGTGAACTTCTAAACTAAAAAACAAACAAATGGTAGCTTTATTACTCTTCAGATTGATCATGTGGGAGGGACTATTCGCTCTCTGCACTATACCAAACTATTCTTTGTTCTATGCAACAAGATTCATAACCTCCTGTAATAAAAGTATAAAATAGAACGCGCTTCTCTGAATTTATATAAACAAAGTGAAAATCAAATTTTATTTACATCTAAAATATATATATATAAATATATATATATATATACTCAATCTAAAAAACATATATATACTCAAATTTTATATAATAACCTCAAACATTTCTTCTGGAAGAACAGCAGACGTTGCTCTCTCGTACACAGCCATTGCATGCCTAGCAAGTCCATGTTCCTCTTCCATTTTCGAATAAAGTAAATAAAGAGCTGAAAATAAAATTGATAATTACCAAAAGTACTAAAATAATTATATCTAGATCTTCTTTTTACAGTACAAAGTTTTTAAGTACAGTAGAATTTTAGAAATCCCAACTAACGTGGGTTGAGCCCTGATCATATTTTGAAAAAAAAAACATTAAAAATAATCAATGAACTTATCAAATCAAACTTTAACGACTGCAATGTACTGTAGACACAGGTGTCTAAGGCGTTTGTTGTGTCTGAGACATGTCTCACTAAACACCAACCTGTGTTATCGAAAGAGGACTTACACACTGCGAGAGACATTGTTTGACGTAACATCTCTGCTTCAGACTCACCGGTTGGTCGGTGTTTGGCAAAAAAAATCTCATGGGAAGCCGGCTTCGCGCATGCGTACATCGCAGGACCAGTTAGCCGTGAGTCAGTGGTTTTTTGCTGCGTTCAGTGTTTACGTTCTGTGCATTGTGTTTAGCATTGATGTCAAAATACCGTTACCAGACAATGAAACAGTCAACATTGAGTTTGTCATTGCTGTGGAAAAACACCCAGTAGAATTTATTAGGGTGATCGTTGAGCTGTTGAGTAGTTACAGACTGGCTTGAACTCTCAACATTTGCAATCTAGTAGGGGTGGGTCCAACAAACACTTCATGGTATATTCCGCATACGCCGATGACGTCTTTACTTATTGTTGTCTAAAAATAAAATAATTACGTACTAAACTAAGAAAAACAATAACTTAATCAGCTCACAGTATAAACAAACAAGGAAGAGTTGAGTGAAACCGATAGCGACTATAGGCAAAAGCCACGGTGAGAACACTTGCGATAGTAGATTAATTTGCTCTGGTGACAGAACAATAAGACGTCACAGACATTGCTTATATTTTTATTTTGTCTAAACATACTCAAAGAACATCATACTCTGCTCTCTATTGGAAGTATTGTAAACTATGGAATCATCTAAGCATGTGTTTGTGTATTTGTGTTTAAAGGCGCTAGCATCGCTTAGATAGTGGGTTGTGCCGCTTTTATAGGAGCTAGCCGCACGTTGAGGGTTAAAAGTTAAAATTCAAACTAGTCTACATATATTGAACTGATAATTTATCAAAGTGTTAATAGTTTTTTAATAAACTTAACAATTTTCATCAATTTACAAAGTGTAAATACAATTTTTACTGCCTATTATTTTTATATTGCATTTAGTATACCAGGTGTCTTAAAAGTCCCACCCCCTCCTATTATTTTTGTTATTAATGGAAATATACAGATTTGCTTTGGGGATTGTTAACATGACCAAAATGGAGTTTTTTGGAGTATCGTAACTTTTAAACCCTCCCCCAAAAATGGTGTATGGTCGAAAATTTTAAAAGAGAACCCCTATTGAGTGACTTCATTTTAAAGATCTTGATAAAGAAGAAGATTGGCGCAAACCGGAGGTCTGTATGTTGACTCTAGCCAACATAATGGCCAATAAAAGTTATAATTTTTCCCCATTTTAAATAACATCAAAATGTTAAAGAAGATATATCTGTTATTTTGTACAAGGGTTTCATCCAGTAGGTCACTTAATCTAAGTTATAAAACATAGTAAATAGGAGTCGACAAACATGCACAGTTATGAATAACAAAGCATTTGCAAGGTTGTATCAGCCCAAAGTCCAGTACCTGGGAATTCCAGAGGGCTTAGCTTAACTGTTATTGTCTATAAGTCAGTCTGTGAGCAGCATTCAGGCCAGTTACTCAGGGTTTCGAAGCAAAGTAGTTATTCGGTGAGTAATTCTGTAAAAATGGTTTGTTCACATGAAGATAAAGTGGAGATGATTTTTTTTATATGAAGCTAGGAGAAATTTACATGAAGCAGAACGTTTATTTAACAATGGCAATCCAGAAAGGCCAACAGACAGGGCGTACATTAGACGTTTGGTTAATAAGTTTTCAACCACATTCAGAGTTAAAGATCAGGCCGCCCCTCCATTAGGATAGAAGAGGTTGCAGTTAAAGTGCTAGCAAGTTTTTCTGCCAACCCCCATCAATCCCTACGTGCTACAGCGCTTGAAGTCAGTATTTCAGAAGATACTGTATATAAAGTATTAACCCTGGAACCGGCAGATCGCACGAAACGTGCGATCCTGACAACACATTTGTAATGCGTGATTGTATTGAATATTTGACCCACTAAAAATCTTCCAATCTCAAAAAGACAAACACCATTGGAAAGGTAATGTTTCAAACTTTAATTTTTGTATTTAACATTTCTTTCTAAAACATATATTTATTTACATATGTAATCATCATTTTAAAATTTTAGTTTTCTGTAAACGTTTTGCTGGGCGTGAAATACAAAGCAATAATGCTCTATTTTGTCACTTCTCTAAAGCTGAATTGCGCTCGACCGGGATATTTTGACAATAATGTAGAGGTACCATTGGATTCGTTAAGATTTTAACTTTCTAAAACGGCCATTAAATCAAAAGTCACTTGCATAGTTCCAAAGATATGGAATTGTCTGTAATCCTTTGCAATTGGGCAGTTTCAACCAATAAAACAGCACATTTTGCGTTCGAGATATCTTTTATAATTCGAATTATTTCAATAGACTTTTTTATATCTATTTATAGACCAAAATTCAATCTTTCTTTTGGTGTAAAGCAAACTATATTTGACTTTTTAGATGTTATTCAAACAGCAGTTGAAAGTACAGTCTTGCGCAGAATTCATACTACCGCTTGAGTTCGCAAAGCACATCTGTTTTATCGGTCATTTTTTGAATTTCCTTTTTCCGCACAATGTTTCATTTGTTTCATCTCATTTTGTGATTCAAGTAAAGCTAACTCAAATAATTTTATGAAACAATAATTTACAAGTATACAGTTCAATTCTTTGATTTATTCTCTACACTTTATTATAATAATATTTCATTTTTGAGCAAAGAAAATATTCCTAAATTACATTTCAAACGAGGCCTAGTTTTGTTAGTACCCTTGTAGTTGGAACATAAAAACTTGAGTTTTCAAAATAAGAAATATGAAATTGATAAATGTTTTTATACTGTCTATTTAGAACTAAATTACAAAACTTTTTTACATTTATTGAGAAAATTACAAAAAATGTTTACTACTTTTTATGTGGACCTAAAGTTTAACTTTTATTTTTCGTAACTAAACATTTTTTGTTTCTTGAGCTAATAACTTTGTAAATTTAACATCTATAATTTTTTTACTGGCATATATAAATTCTTTGAACCTTTCTCTACAAAAAAGCTATGGAACACTTTTGGATTGGGATTTATTTACTATTTTTGGCGAATTTTTGAAAAAATTATAGCACACGACAAAAAATCCATTTTCGTTAAAGCTGCCGGTTCTAGGGTTAAAGGACAAGTTCCATCCCTACAAGATTCAACTCCATCAGGAAATTAATGAAGACGATCCTGACCGCATTGTAACATAATTATTAATGAAACTTAAAATGATAGTTTTTTGGGAAAATTATAACTTTGATTGGCCATTATGTTGGACAGAGTCAACATACAGACCTCCGATTTGAGCCAATATTCTTCTCTTATCAAGACCTTTAAAATGAGGTGTCACTCAATAGGGGTTCTCATTTAAAACTTTTGACTTACCCCCAAAATAACCCATTTTTTGGGAGAGGGGTTGAAATTTACGATACACCGAAAAAACTTCATTTTTGGTCATGTTAACAATCCCCAAAGCAAATCTGTCTATTTCCGTTAATAAAAAAAAATAAGGGGGGGGGGGGGCTTTTAAGACATCCGGTATACAATCTTAATACAAACACAACGAAATTCTTACTAGGTGATGTTATTTTTGACTTACCTTTTGCATATTTAGGTGGACAATTTTCTAAACACTGTTCAAACAGGTCTCTCGCTCGTTCTAATTTCACACCTCCATAACGGTTTAAAAATTTTGTCAAGTATGTGTTCCATATGTCATACACATTTGGCCATTTAAATAAAGCTATACCTTTTTCATAAGCCTGGAAAAATAAAATATTTTAGTGTGGTTTAAAAAATGGAAAAAAGATCAACTAAGTTAATATGAATACATAACTTTGAACACATTTTAAGCACCAATAACAACTGAAGTAATAATGAATTACTGCAGTATATTTATGTCAAATATTATTTCAAGGTATAAAATATTTTTTTAGATTATAAATATAGTTTAAAATAATAATAACACTTACCCTAAAAGCTTCTTCAAAGTAATTATGTTCTTCAAGAAATAGTCCATAGTTAATAATGATCTGTGGAGTAGCTATCTTCAAATCTATTATTCTATCATACACAGACTTGCAAGACTGTAACATAACATTTTATGAGATTAGTGTATATTTTGATAAAAGTATGTGATATGTGCAGTTCTTCAAATGCGTATAAATTAAGAAAATATTAATATTATTATTTTAATTTTTACTACTTGTAATCAATGGTCATCACAGAGAAATACATAATAAATGTAAAGGGCAGACAGTTAAATTAATAAAATGTTTAACAAGGCAGACTGTTAATCTATGCTAATATTATAAAGAGGTAACGTTTGTTTGTATATAGGGGGCAATCTCTGGCACGACTGAACCGAATGAAAAAATAGTTTTACTAATAAAAAGCTACACTATCCCTGAGTAACATAGGCTATAATTCTTTTCGATAAAAACCTTTTATTATTTCAATATTTGTAAATTTAGTCGGAAAAAATCTTGGGTTAGGGCTAGAATGATAAACCAACACATGTATTTACATTTATTACAATAGCAACCAATTGAATAAAATAACAGATAATATAGCTGTTAGCTCCAATATTTCCATTAACAGCTGATTTCAAAATTTGAAACAATTATTTTTGAATTTCTAGCTTTTAGGTTAGGGTTTTAACGTGTAGACCTGAGCCTTGCTGGTTCTTTTAACCATTGGGGGGTTGGCGTGCGGAGCACGTATGGGTTTACCCTAGTTTCACATAAAGACAATTTAAAATAGAGTAAAGAGACAATCGGTCATAGCATTATTTTCTAATTCAAAAATACGCGGCGAGTAATAAACGGATGCATGATCAATCCAGAGAGATCTTGAACATTCCAGAAAGAATGCACATTGAAGGACATAGAATAGTCTAGAAAAATCCAAGCGTGCAAAAGGTAGAGCATGCAGGCTCACTTCTTTGTCAGACTTCGGAGCATAAAGACGTCGTGATTTTGTTAGTCCATAATGGGACTAAATATTTATTATGTTAGGACTTCAAACAAGTGAGATACATGTTATTTAATATTCTTCGATCTAATTTTTAAAAGTATTTTCTTCGTCGTAAGTTAAGAGTTTGAACTTTTTTATACATTTAACCATTTTTAATCTTTTGTAGCGTCTTCAACGTTACAAGTATTGTGATTAGTCCGTTTTTCATAAAACCTCAAATTATAAAATTCAGATAATACCTTCAGTAGCATGTCATAAATTACATAGATATCTTGTCTTATTTTTACTGTTGAGAGATGACTTTATGGCAAGCTTAACGAATGTGCGACAAATTTCCTCTACTATATTTGAAATTCACTAAGCAGAGACAATAAATTCAAACGACTCGGATTTTCAAAACTATAATTACAAGCAAATAAAAGCCCATGATTTTCCTTATCTAGCTTCATCCCCGCTGGCAAACGGGTAAGCTAGCCACAGTAGCTGCTTTAGCAATTATAGTAAACACATAGCTAAGTAAATATTTGAACCTAGTACAATACAATTCTAAGTCCATTTCAAAAATATTTTTCAAACAAATTCTGCTTCATTATGCAGGAAAGAGTAATAACACCACAACAATTTAATATGGAATGCTAACCCCTTGCACTTTGAAACATATTTAAAAAAAGCCCTCCGAGTCGTGTTGCTAATGGTACTGGTCCCATCCATTTCTCTGTCAGGTCATAATTTTTGTGCTGTAACGTTTCATTCAGCTTGGATGGCCAAATTAAAAATCCTTGACGGATCGATTGGCCAGTAGTGATAGTCGCACAAAATTTTGCCTTATTTTATTCCCATCATGTCTGGATTGTGACATAACGTTCAACTCTTAACCCTCCCCGCGCGGTAGACAAATATATCCGCCAAGTGGAACAAGCTCAGAATGCGATAGACGATTATATCCGCAGTCATAGGAATAAATTTAGTTCACAAAACTTCTACTAGATGGCAGATGAAGTCACTTTTATTGTTTTCTGAAGATTTCATATTTCTTTAAACAGCTGTTTGCAATGATTGATAACACATGTTTTTTGGTACCTGGACACTAACTGTCATTGATACAGCACAATAGACAAATCCACTGTCAGTAACAGCTGAATTTTGTCTACTAACTTTTGTTCGGTTTTTACCTCTCACTGAGTAATGTGACATTTTTAAAGTTTGTTTTGTTATTGCTATTACTTTATTTCGTTTTCAGTGATAATATACTGCATTTATCTCACAAAGAAATCTTATGTTTTATTGTTGTTTGATTAGATTTAGTTAAATTCAAGTTCAGCCATTTTTTTATTGTTACATTAAATAAATCTTTAAAAACCATAATTAGCGAATTTCCATAGGAAAAATGAGCTATTGCAGTGGCCCTTATGGTAAGACCCAAGGTCGGGAATAGCAAATGAGCACCGATCATGGGTCCCCAGAACACGTTTTGGGGAGTCATTAAAAATCATATATATATATATATGTGTGTTCGCACTCTAGCGGCCGCATTTTAAGTCCGATTTGCTTCAAATTTGGTACACATGTTGGTTGTCTATGTTGCTCGGACGAGTTTGTTAGCCAAAAAAATCCAACAACCGGAAGTACATTTTTTGACTGGAGGTAACTATTTTTTGAGAATTTTACGAGAATGAAATTTTTTAGAATTTTACTAAAAATATAAATGTAGGATGTTATTCTGCACATTTTGTTTTTTTGCGCGACCTTATTGCTCGCTTGGTTCCCCCAAAATCGATCAAAACGTAAAATACCATAAAAGTACCCGGTTCGAAGCCAAGTGGTGCAAACTCGTGAGGCCACTAGGCGCAAACAAATTACAGAGAGCTGATCAACGCCTTCGTGAGTAGATCTATTTCCCAAATTGTTGGTTGAAACCCTAAAACATAGGTATATAAACTTAATTTTGGAAATTTGCTCAACTCACGTCAGCGGTCCAGCTGCGTGGTCAAATTCTTTTTAATTCTTTTTACCTTTTACAAATAAATACTATTTAATAATTTAAAAAAAACTTTATTAAAATACATTTTTTTAAATTTTACATAAAATAAACATTTGCTCAAAAATGACTATATAGGCTCAGAATGGGAAGGGTTAAACTAATAATTGTAGTTAGCATTACTGTGTTATCACCTCTGTCTAAAATGAGCTAAACATAACTCTACCAGCAGAAGTTTATTCCAGAGATGATTATAGTCGAGTGTTCTTCAACAAAGTTTTACACATACATTTTTAACAGTTACTTTATAATTAATATTTTTTATAGTTATACAATGTTTTTAATACATTGTAAGAGTATATAAAATATTGCCTTTAGTCAAATTACAAATTTACTATATCTTTACAGCTAACTCCAAAAACCTTACCAACAAACTTTATTTTGTTCTTTTTGAAGCAATAAAGTAGTGTTTGTTAGGTTCTTAGCAAATTATGAATACTATTAATGCAGAACAAATTCTGAGCTAACTAGGTTTGGGGTGCCACCAGCAGGACGTGCGAAAGGTTAGTACATTTTTTAGTAAATAAATATATTTATTTCTTTTCAACTCAAATTGTCAAAGTGTTTAACAAAATCCAGTAGTATAGGTAGTACCATTTAGGATGGTGCGTGGTTTGCGCAGAAGCAGTAATGCCCTTCTCCCTCCAACACCAGTCTTTGTCGTTTTGTAAGAAAAATACAGTCTGTGTCAAATCCATCGATTAGAGGGCCGCCGAGCAATTTTTAATATTGGACGCGCTTTCAATTACAAGCTTCTGCACAGTACTAAGATTATTTAAATAGGACAAATTTCATATATTTGTAATCTGCGTGATATGTTGCAACTAACAGTATAAATATCTTCCAGTTTAGTAAATGTTCGGAATTTATACAATAACAAATACTTCAATTTTTTAAATCGGGACATGAAAAAGTAGTAAAGCGTAAACTTTTTTTATTTTTAGGGTAGAAAGAAACTTCCAGCAGCAAAGTTGTAGAAAATTAGTTGATCTACATATTTTACTTCAAACATTTTTCAGTCAGATGTTTCATTTGTCCACAAATCGCTTGCAAATAAGCGCAACCAATATTATCAGGTAATAGCCTAATGTAAACAAATTTTTTTTTCTTTTTCTTATATCTATAGCTAATTTATAATAATTAACTGAATTGAAGAGCGGGACAGTTAATAATTTAATGTAATGTAAATATATTGGTTTTTTTTATATCTATACTAAATTCATAAGAAACTACTTGAAGAGTTGGACAGTAAATTATTTAATGTAATGTAAATATATACTATTTTTCTATTTACTTATATCTATAGTAAATTTATAATAAACTACTTTATAAGTTATAAAATAGCCTTTAATTTAAATCGTATTTTAAGCGTGTTTAGTACATGTTTTATTTAAAAAGTCTCGACATCATAAAGTAAATACTGTAAGCCAACATAACTAGGGTTGACTGTACAATGCCCCGCCTAAACTTAGGAGGGGAAGTGTGGTGGGATAGGTACTCTGTCTCACTCGCACTACCCGCCCTACGCGCCATCCTATATGATTTTATCTATATGATCTAGTACAAAGTGTCTCAGTATAGGCCCCTAGATATCAATTTGATAGGCAACCTGATTTGAATGGTTATATTTCAGTTATTGAAGTGATAACAGAAAAAAATGATTATCTCAAATCAGTGCACCAGAATGTAATTTCATGCAAATAAAAGCAGTTTCAACACTTTTAATTTGGGATTTTATCAGATGATACTTGTCCTATTTGGCTACATTATAAAAAGAATTTCCTGGTGAAAGAATTTAAAGATTATTTACACATTTTGATTTTGATATCTTGATAAAACAAATTTCAATAATAGCTTGTGTTACTGCAAGCTGGACCAAACAACAAAACTTAAGTTTTAGACCAGAATCTCTAAGAACGGAAACAAACATCGCTGAAATGTTTACAAATTACTTAGTTGACTGTGTTACGAATTGATAGGGTGTGTAATGAAAGATATATATTAGTTATATTCAGTATTAGAGTTAGTATGTTTAGTGTAAAGATATTACTTTGCGTAAGACAGATGGAGGTAAACAAGGAAGCATAATAAGGAAGGATGAGCTTGGCGGAAGTGTTTTTGTGTTGCACGTAAGAACAGTGTAGTTTGTCAACACGGAAGTTAGATGGGTTATATAAGCTACAACGGAACACCTATTGACGTTGTTCTGCCCCACGTTCGGGAGCCAATTATACAACGAACAATCGCGTGCTGACGTTCTTTTGTTGTATAATAAGTTACAACACCTACTGGAAGCCTTTAGCCAAAATTTTATCTTTAGCTTAGGTGATGCAACTGGGTGTCTGATACCTATTTCTATAAGTATTTCGACTGACTCTAACACTTTAAAATAGCTTCCAGAAATTAATAAGTTTACTAGCTCTGAATTTAATTTATGAGAACTCTTGATTATTTTTAATCTCAGGGAAATGAGAACAGTGGAACAGCCCTTATAACTTACCTTATTTGTGCTTTGATTATTTCTACAGCTAAACACATTTATTTGACTATTTCTAATAAAGGAAAATCTCATGAATGGATAACCATATAACAGGTAATTGATTACTCTCAGTATTTCAGTATAAAAATTAATAATTAATTTATTCAAAACTCAAAATCAAAACTTTTTCAAAATTAAACATAAACAACTCGCTTTTCTCACCATCTGCTTGTACATATAATTTCTATCCAATATTAATGTTAAACCTATAATTCTAATTTCTAATAGGCTTGGCAGACAGTCTAATTTTATAATCAATTTAATTTTAAATGATTTGAATTTAATTTATTTACATTTATTATTTAAATTTAGGGAATATCGAATTTACATTTATTTAATTTATGATTTGAATTTAATTTGAAACTAACATATCTCAACCAGTACTTTAAATATTTTTATTGAATTTACTCAGGCAATTAATTAAAATGGGGGACAACGTATTCTCGTTTACACAGACCTTAATTCAGCGTTTTTCACCTCCGGTTTTCCGTGATGGATGCCGCTATGTTGATGGGCTGGTGTTGTAGCTGCTAGGATGCTGTGTCTGGTAGCCTGGATTTTCTGATTTAAAGTTGTTGGGTTGTTATGATGGCTACAGATGTACTTGAAGAGCAGATCTGGTAGAATCTAGTAGAGTTACAGTTGATCCTATTTCTTCCTTGGTTCGTGAGAAGTGAAGTTCCGTTTAGAAGATCATGTCCTGAAGGATTGCCTATGTCGTCTCAGTATCGCCAAATAGAGTTATTTTTGCATTAACTCATTTGGATAGGCCGTAGAGTTGCTCCTGAAGAACTACTTCTGACTTGTAGTTTATATTTAAAAGTTATTTAAGTTAACGAAGAAAAAATATTTGCTGCAGAGTGACGTGAAGTCTACATTCGTAACAATTTGAATCTAGAGTGAGTCTTAGAGCGAGTCCGAGAGAGTCAGCGATTCCGAGAGAGTAAGTCCGTGGATTTTTCGCGTTCAATCCTTTATACACTTCGTGACGTCATTTCTTACATGCCCTTTCCCTCATTTTTTCACTAAGCCAATTTTTCTTTTCTATAAACTTTTTTGGTCTTGAAATGTGTCTAAATTCGCCCTGGTTAATTTTATATAATTTTCTTCTTTTCTTTTCCTTCCATTTTCCTGGAAAACACCAATTTCTCTGGTTAATCCGGTTGCTCGTTGACGCCCCTTTCTGTAATCGCGGCTGCATCCCTTCCACTTTGACCATTGAAACTTACTTGTTTTTGATTCCCGCTGTATCTTTTTTTCCTTTTAAGTTTTCCTTAATTTTCTTTTTGCACATTTTCCAGATTGTTCTTGGCTATCCGTACGTTTTTGAATCGTGTCTGTACTGTGATTTTTACGCGTGCGCGGCACGTTTACACTTTTCCGCGACTTCCGCGACTATCTTTCGCGTTCAATGTCTTTTTTGTTTGTTTACGCCGATTGTCTTTAACACCTGTACAGTTCTAACACTTTTCACCATTCTTACTTATTTTCTTTCTTCTGGGACTTAGCCTACAATCGCAAAAAAGTTCTTTGAGGGTTTTTTATTTACTACGTGAAAAATATTTAAGTTACTGGTTTCCTACCGATACAATGTTAATCTAACCCTAAATCTCTTTACTTTATTATTTTTTTAAAATTCAAAAATTCAACTTTTACTACTTTAAAAGGCGTGAAAACTCTCACCATTTTATCTTAATTTAATTTTACTTCTTGTTCCCTTTTTTACACAGAACTATTCATTCTTTAATAACTCTTGTGAGTGAAAACCTTTGATTTTAATTATTTCTCCCTTTTTAGGGTGTGTGAAATTTGACAATTGAGCTAACTTTTTTATTTTCAATAATTCGACTTTTTCTTATATAACCTTTTATTTTCGTCTACTTATGTAGATTCCAAAAATATCTGACTTTTTCAGTTTCGAGTTAAATTGAACTTTTCCCTTAACTTTAACCCCTGTTTACTTTGGTAGTGTTACCTTTTATGATTTGAAATTCACACGGCCGTAACGCACGCGTTTAGCGCTACGTATTAAACCATGAAAATCACAAATGCATAAAATTCCTGGATTCCTTTATTCCCCTAAAACTCAGCTACTTTCAGGCTAAGTCAGATTTCCTTTCTTGACGTGTCCTAGATCAAGGTTCATCTTGGGAGATAAGCCTTGCTCTGATTTAACTTGTATTTTCGACCTACAATTGACACTCACCGAAGTCCGGCCTTGAAAACATCGAATTTTATAATTTAATATAAAAACCGATTTTTCCCGCCTTACAACGGCTAATATCCGTTGTAAAGCATAACCCTAATCTAGATTCGAGGCCAGTCTGTTAAAGTGTGGGGCCGGGAGCTAGGCCAGTTAGCTAAGGACGTTGGGCCGAGATTTGGCCAAGTATTGTGCAGCTAAGGGTCGGAGGCTGGATAACATGAGACAAGCCAACACACGAGAAGTCTATACGAGATTGAAGGACGAAACCGGTTCTGCAGTAAAACGAGATTTGAGTGAGTAGACAGAATACTTTGTCTATCGATATCACATTGAGTTTGGAGTCAAAAGTTTAACGGGAAAGTTTAATTAAAGTAAATTCAGTAGCTTTGTTTACCGAGTTCTTGTTTCAGTTTGTCCTACAAACTTAATATCTAGTAAAGGAGATGTAAGTAGCATAAGTGTAGGCTAATGTATCAAATCGTATCTATTTGTATTATTGTATTGTATGAGTAAATATAGAGAAATAAGAATTGTTATTACTGGATTGTTATTATTGATCTGTCCCTTTGCTATTAACATATTAAAGTATTGTTTGAACCCGGTAATAAAGAGGGTAGCAATTCCTACCCCTAATAACTGTAGTAGTTTTCCAAATGGTTATACAGTGACTTCGGTAAAAAAATCTCAAAATATGTGTTACATAAAAAACAAACTTTAAAAATTATAAAACTACAATGCAAGAGAATTTTTCTATTATTTATTGGAATTACAAATTTACCTTAAAAGTTCCAAAACTTTCTTCCAAATCGGCATACATTGACCATAACTTGAGGGACTTGTAGACTCTCATCTGCACGGTTTCTGATTCGTCGTGGTAGGCTACTTTTCTAGAAGGCATTACTGTTGCTCTCTGTAAAAGTTTCAAAGCTCCGTCGTAATTCCTAAAAACAAATATTAAAATTTATATTGGTTATAAACTCAAGTATTTATTCACCGTAGGATTTAAGAAACGTAGAATGTTGTAACACTGACAGCCATGTAACAGAAATATTATATGATAACTAGCTGACCCGGCAAACGTTGTTTTGCCATATAAATAATTTTCAAGTAATTTTTAGTGTAGACAAAAAATAGCTTAATAATTATTGTAAGTGTTTAAGAATGTGGTATATGCGTGAAATAGGCATGGAGCGCTGTGAACGATGAGGGAATTTTATAAATAACAAAAGGCAAACATTATTTTTAAGTTATTATAATTTATTCTCCCCCCACCCCTTTGGAGTTGGTGATATTGTAAGAAATGAATGTACCACTTCTGGCCCGGCCCGGCTTTGCACAGATAGACAAATCAACCTGATACTAATAATTAGCCCAATTGTTTTAGTTCATTGTAAAAAAAAAAAAATATATAAAAAAAAAAAATTGTCTATTGTAGGCCTAACCTAAAAAATTATATTCAGTTTTTGATCCAAATCAGTTGTTGATCAAAATCAGCTGTTTTAAGCTTTTCATACGAACAGCTGTTTTTTGTGCCCATGATAAAATCAAAAGAAATCTTTCTTCTTCTTCCTTAAGATTGAACTTCCATAAGATTAACATTGAAACTTTGAGGGCCACTGGGGCGTAGCCCTTATCACTAAGGGGTATGAAAAATAGATGTTAGCCGATTCTCAGACCTACTCAATATACTCACAAAATTTCATGAGAATCGGTCAAGCCGTTTCGGAGGAGTACGGGAACGAACATTGTGACATTTGACACGAGAATTTTATATATAAGACGAGAATTTTATATATAAGATAATAAATTAATAATTTCTCATAAGAACTAAAAGCATAGAGGTTTGGTCTAAATAAAAATAAAGGACGCAATATGTATAATAATAAACATTTATAATTTTTGCATACATATATAAATTCTTTTGTGACGCAAAACAATTAAAGTAAAATCATTTGAATAAAAATAAATAAAGTAAAAGGCAGACAATTAGTAAATGAAATAAAAGCAGACTTAAAATATATTAATCAACAAGGGTATATAACGTGTATAAATTATATAAAAAGTTGTTGACAGTCGAAAATAAGTGCGTATTGTAAAGCGAGCGGTTGAGAAGGACAGATGAGTGATTGTGCAATAGACAGTTTGATAAACAATTAAAGAACAGTTAAAGTTAAAGAACAAGCATATATAAAGAAATTAAAATATATATCAGCGTATATAGCAAGGCACATCATAACATCGGCACACATGTCGGAATGAAGGACAGACATAAAACTATTGGTGTACGCAAGGCCGTGTACGTTTTGGTCTACGTGATCGACTCTGGTAGAAAGATGGCGTAAGAACGTTGTATGTGTTGTAAGCTGTAAGAGGTGTGAAATTTGGCAAAAGAATGTAGTTTTTTCATCAGAATAGTAACAAATGTTGTTCTAAAGTGAAGCAGAGGTGCTTCGGCGTTAGTGTGAACTTGGAAAATAAAATCGATGGTGTAAGTTATGCGACAGGTGAATTCATAGAAAGTCAACCATGTGCTTCGACAAAAATGCGCGCAATGGATAGATAGTGCTTCATATTGATGTGTAATTATAAAGAAATCCTAGGTAAAAACAGTGAGATAAACAACGCAGTAAGTAATAATGGCCATAGGACATAAGTTTTTCAGTCTGCAATTTTAAAACTTTTGATTATTTTAACAAGTAGCTTCGTTTGATTTTATTGCGTCATAAACCTAAGGTAGCCTAGGCTTAACTATAAATTGTACAGATTTTTGTAAAATTGACTTGTTTGTTTCTTGTAATGTTGATATATTTTGTTGTAAATAATCACTTTTTAATAATGTCTGAGTAAACGATTGGTTGTTCCGCTACAATGTCTTAGATTCCTTTATTTAGCCACGCACATCCAATTAGCCTGTACTTTAGCAGCCAAAGACTCAGTCCTGAGAAAATTAAATTAATATAATGAATCAATAGTAGTAAATGCAAAATATATAAGTACTAATAGAGCATAAATACAGTTATATGTGGATTATTATTATTTTTTTTTTTATATGAGTTAAACGAAGGTGATATTAAGGTTTTTATGAATAAGGTGTAAGGTGAATTAAGGTAAAGTAGAGCTTAAGGTGTAATTCTGCGTTGGAGTTAAGGTGAGATACATGATGTATGGTGATTTTTTGTTTATGGAGGTAAAGGAGTAAGAGGTGTTTCTTGGTGATTTAAGAAGTATTATGAGCGATGATTTTTTGTATTTAAAGGTGAATGAGTAAAGGAAGTGAGGGAGAGGTGATAATTATCAGAAAATAATCCACATATAGCAATTTATTTTAATTTGAACATTTTTTTTATTTTTACAAATTTTCCGAACCCCATTTTTTTTTAACACTTTATATCTTATATTATATTTTTTATTTTTCTAACGCTTATCGTTACAATGTTGAGGGGAAAATAGATCAAAATATTATTCTATGAGTTTGATTCCTAAATATATTTTGAGCTTGTTCATAATTTGGATAACCCAGTCGACAAAAAAAGAGAAGGAAAACAATTAAAAGCAGATGAAAGTACAGTAGAAACCCGATATTTCGAGTTGAATGGGACCAAGAGTACCTTGGATTATGAAAAACTCGAATTACACGGAATATGTAGCCTAGAGGTTAAGATAAAACTACTATTTATACTAGAAACTCCAAAAAGGTATTTATATTAATACTATTTATAGTCCTCGTATCTCCGAAAAATTAAAGTTTTATTAAATATACACTATTTTGTATTATAGAACACTGAGGTAAAAAAGTAATTTTATACACAGTAAAAAATAGAAACTTATTTATTAAAGAAATCATAAATAGTTTTTTGTTTAATACATTGCAAACGTTTACGAGCTGCGATGTCATGCCAGGGGGATACGGCAGTGCCGGGAAAAGTTTGTTTCGATGTTATTTTTGTATATATAAAAAGTCTACTGTAATTTGGATAATTCAAACGTCTTTAATTCGAAGTTTCGGTTCGGTCCCTTGAACTTTATATGATACCTATGTAAAAAAATTAGGGATAGTTCAAAAATTTTTTTTCAACATAAAAATAAAATCTTGTGCTGTGAAAGGGATCGCTGGATAAATAGGTCACTGTCTGGTAGAAAGGGGACAGGACATAGGGGGCAGGACTTGCGTGTTTGTAACGCATTGTAATTCTAGACGCGGTATCGGTTTCCAAGAATTTTGCCTTCCGAGAATTATCTAGGTACCGATACTGTAGTTTGTCATTGATGCTCTGCCCAACCTCTGTCTGTTGTTAAATCTCGACAAAACCTTTTGTAAACAGAACAGAACAATCATATTGTTTATTGACAATTGTACTGTGCATAACTCTATCCCACTTAAATGAACAACGTTACGGAAATCCCCGAACATGACTTTAATTGTACAGCCAATGGATAAAGGCATTATAAAAAATGTTAAGCATTTGTACCGGCGACTTATTGTACAAACGTTCTTGACAGATTCATTGGGAAACAAAAATTTAAAGATCGGTATCCTTCAACCAGCAAGATGTGTCGCAATGCATGGTCACATTCACTGCTATTTGTGGCTCGGATTATACGGAACCTCGGATTATCGAGACTCGAATTACCGGGACTCAACTGTAAATGAAGGTGTTTTGTTAAAATAATGTATAAAACTTTTGGTTATTTTTATCCAGACAATATTTCATGGCTATTCTGTATTTTGAATTACATTTTTTGTTCTGTATTCATCAGGAGCACTTCCCCTTTTTATTTTTTAAATGAAGAAATAAAATTTTTATATTTTTGTTTGTTATGAGTTTAACATAAAATAACAAAGAAGTGGGTAATTTTTTAGTAGGATCAGAGACTAGTCAAAATCCATTAAATTTATATTGTGTTACTTACTCATGTCTGATCTCCATTTCCGCCCATTCACACCAAACTGAAGCAAGATCGTCCACTTTAGTATACGGTACGTTTGTAGCTTTCTCTAAAACAACTCTAGCGTCTTCGATCTGTCCATTCTGCTCGTAAAACATAGCAAATGATACCCAAAGTGTGTGCAATTTGCCGACGGCTAATTTAGGGTCAACAGTTTGAACTGCTTCGGTGTACGTGTTGATTATCTGAATGAAAATAAATGCATAAATATTAGTGTAGCGGGAAAAATAAAGCATATATTTGATATTGTAATTAATTTTTAATCCAATTGTTTCAGAATAATGGCAGTATATACAACAGAATTTATGAGATTAAAGATGATGTTTGATATGGGATATTAAAGAGTAATATGAAGATTAAAATAAACGGTACCAGATAACTGCCACATACTTTCTCCCAGTTGAAATTTTATACCTTCCCAAGTACTAATAAATAGTATTATTATTAAAACTATTCGATCGATTTCGAAAAAATTTGCACCAAACATGTCAATTAGGCCTGCATAGTTGCACAAAAAAAGGTTTTGAAAATTTTTGAAAAAAAAACCCAAAAAATCAGTTATTATTATTACCTAAACGAGAATTTTTAGAAAGATGCGGTTTTTTGCATATGGGGCTACAAATATGCCAAATTTTATCAAAATCGTTACAGCCGTTTTTGAGAAATTTTGATTTTTCTTGTTTTTTTGCCATTTTTGGGGGGTAAAACCCCTTAAAAATCAAAAATTTGAAAAAATAAAAAAAGAACGCCTGGAGATATTCTAGAACTACGCCTACAAACTAAATTTCCTCAAAATCGGACAGTTGGTATGGTCTCCAGCTCTGTACACATCCTAACAGACATACGGACAGAAATCACAAAAAAAAACAACACTTTTTTGGGTTCAGGGAGCACCAAAACAAATAATTCAACTAAAAATATTTTTTTGTTCAGGGATCACCAACACAGATAATTCTACTAAAATTTTTTTTGGGGTTCAGGGAGCACCAAAACAGGTAATTCCACTAAAAATTCAAAAATTTGGACGAAAACAATACTTTTTCCATATACTACGTATAGGGGAGAGAAAGTAAAATTATATTCCTTCCTTAAATTTGTGTAATCTTTAGTTTAATAAATATGCAAATTAAAGACGTTTGTGAAAAAACGTACAGTTATTGTTATACTAAGAAGTTAAACAGAGACATACATGATGAAAACGCCTGAAACCAAATTTTAATTAAAGCAGGTTACTTACAGTACATATCGGCTCCATTTATACAATTCTGTACAATCATTTTTAATCACTGCTAAACACAAAAATTACTAATTTAGGCCTATTACACATGTGTACATCAAAGAAGTAAAGTCAGTGATTGTTTTTCCCTTCCGTTGCGTTTTGGTTAACGGAAACTGACAACACATTAATCCCAATGGGCCTGTTGGAATTGTCCAGTTTTGTTTCCTTCACGTTTTCCATCCGTTTAGCGGGAAGGAAGCTACCGCATCAAGTGTCGGGTGAAACGGATACTGGACGCTTCAGAAAGAAGGAAGGACTAAACCAACAGCTAGGCACTTCATCCTGCCGGTTGCGTTCATCCGTTTTCGTTATCTCGAAAGAATTTTGTTTTCTCGATTTTTTCAAGACGATGCGTTACTAACAGACAGACTGCGGGATGAGAAAACGCACAGTTCAAACAAACCTTTTTTCCGTTTTTAGAAATAACCAAATCACAATGAAACGGAAGAAAACAAAGAATGGTGTAAACCTACACTAAGGCGAGGTCAAGAGCATTTACCCCGTCTACATGTGATATGAGTTCAGTTTGAGCGTTCAAGAGCAGATCAACGATGTATAGACATGATACTAGCAGATGTTCCCTCACATAATTTACGACTTAACAAGTCAATACGTTGATATTAATCATATCAAATTCCGAATTCCCGCTAATCTAGTCCCAATTAGTTTGGAATTAACGGGACTCTACTGTATTGAACAAAGTAAAAAAAAGCAGCTACTTCTATTAAGCTTCATAATTAAAGTTTTATTTGAACATTTTGATTTTATCAGGAATTTTACTTATAGAAGAATTATTGTCCTTCTAATTTCTTTAATTATTCCTATTAGAGGTATACTTCAATTCAGAATTATTTAAATAAATTTATACATATTTAGGTTTGAGTTCTCTTT
Source organism: Philaenus spumarius (assembly GCA_018207615.1). NCBI lineage: Eukaryota > Metazoa > Arthropoda > Insecta > Hemiptera > Aphrophoridae > Philaenus > Philaenus spumarius. The sequence continues at coordinate 933,117 of JAGFPH010000071.1, forward strand.
TGCAATTACAAATACCTATGTATGGTTAATACTGGGTAACTAAGTTACACGGTAATATTCATTTTATTATTTTTAAATATTTGCATAATTATATACTAACGTCATGTGGTTTCCCTTCATAAAGTTTTACTCTCTTGTGCCACTCGTGAACGTTGTGAGGATTTTGACGTAACAGAACAGAATTCAATAACAACAAACGGCGCTCTATAAGGTGTTCAAATCTTGCAAGGCGGAGTTCTAATTCGACATCATCTGAAAAACCATAATTGAATACAATACGTTAAGAGCAGACATGATTCCTTATCTTAAGTGAACATACAACATTTCAAAACTAGTAAAACATTATTTGTATAAACTTGTGTTACTGTATTTCTATTCTTTGTTTAACTACAATAAGTTAACACAAAAAGGTGATTTAAAAAATTCTAAAACTAAATTGTTATTACAGTGGAACCTTGGTTATGTGAGTATCCGTACTAACCAAAGCTAATTAAAAAAAAACTTTTATCAAATTAATTTTTATGGAAATGATGATCGATTAGGACAGAAGGACTTGGATCTAAGTTTTGTGGTGAGGGTAGCTGTGACCTGTACATAATGTAAGACATAGATTGAAATAGACACGCAATATCCCCAACATTTGTCCACAAAATCCCTAATCTATATACATAAAATTAAAATACCACTCACTGACTCACTCATCACGAAATCTCAAAAACCACGAACGGATTGGAATGAAATTCGGTATGTAGCTTCCTCTAGGGCCGTAGGTGCTCGCTAAGAAAGGTTTTAAAAAGATTCGAAATTTGGGGGTCAAAGTTACAAAAAATCCGCATAATAAATACATAGTATAGTATATTTAATGATATATTTTTTTGTTAATATACATTTAACTTTGATTTGTCCATCCGTGCAAAGCCGGATCGGGCCAGATAGTTTTGTATATAATTTTTACATCTTTTCAATTTTCTACAAGAATTTTTAATATTTTCTGAATAAAAAGTAGCGTAAAATATTCTCTGTAAAGTCCTCTAAATGTTGACGAAAGTTTTGTCAAAATCAGTTCAGCCATTCCAGAGATTAGCCCAGCCAAACAAAAAATTTATAAATGTGTGTTTAGATTTTGATAGAAGCTTAGAAAAAGCTTATATTTTGAAATCGCAGGCACTTCAATTTTATTTATATGTGTACTGTGTAGATATGTCCCCATCTTATATATAATACGTCCCTATTCAATCTGAATTTTATTTAACTTTTGCTTTTTATTGAAACGAGTGGAAAGTTGTTTGTGCTGCAGTGTGTACTGTAGTTTGTACTTTTATGAAAATATGCTGATCTTTAATTAAAATAAAATTAAGTAATGTATTATTATACTTGCTACCTTACCTTCTTCAGTGGGGTTGAGACTCTTAGCAGTATCTTCCATAGTCTTGCTTATACTAAGTTCTTCAAACTGACCGTATGCATCAAATACTTGTGTAAAGTCTCGAACTGTTGTGACTGTCTGAATAGCCTCCTCGTAGATATCTCGAGCCTAGAATGGAGAATTACCATTTTTAAAGCATTACTTATATGCACTTGATCAACTCCTATAAAAGCGAGCGTACGTGCGAGCGTACGTACATGCGTATGTACGTACATGAGTAATATATAATATAACAGATGATTTCACCCATCATCTGTTATACTTAAGCAAACCCAGTGTAGATTATAGTTTGGGTTATGTTTACAACTTCAATCATTATAATTTCTTGTGAAGTTGATTTAAAAAAAAACGAGTTTCGAACTAATGTATGCTATAATATACGTTATAATGTTTGCTTTTAGGTGATAAATACAACCTTTTATCATCAATATATTTGTTTATTCAAATTTAATGCAGAAGTACCTATTCGGTTAGCTTCGGAAACATTTGTACATCTTCTTATAACATGTAAACATATTCAATTATTAATTTCTTCACTATAATATTAATAACTTATAAATCATTTGATCTATCAATATGAAATAAAATCAATTAAAACATAGTATTTTTATCTTTCTTTAAATATATAATAATGTGTGTAAATAAAAATGTTTAACAAATAGGCCTTCTGTTTTATAATCCTTACTATTGTACACATTTACCGAATAAAAAATCCCCATCAGCATAGTTAGGTTGGCCTTAATGTTGTTTTTAAGTAGTTTGTTTTTAAATGATGTATTTCTGACGTGTATCTAATTAATTAGCCTGTGATTTTTTACAGGGGCTTACTAGTTAAAATATAAATCTACAGAATTTTAAACAAGATTTAAAAAATAAGCCATAATAGTAACTACATCAAAAATAAATACAAAATAATGATAATTCTGGTGTAAACCTAATTTAAAACAGAAAATTTAAATAAAAAACAATTGCTCACTACACGCTCTTGTTGCAAATGATTTGTTTCATAACAAATGATTAATATTTTTTGGAAAATTTTAAGATATGGTAGCCTATATTGACTAAATGATTTGTTATGATATATTTCTTTTTTAATTCATATTGCATTTCATAGATTCTACTTTTTTTATTTATGTAATGACACTCTATTTTGTTTTCTAGTGCAGTCATGTTAGCACTTAAGGGATTGCTAGTTATTCTTTTGTTGGAGAACATGAAACAGGCTGAGCCTATAGGGTTCCCTGTATTTTGTATGGAGAATGTGGTTTTATTTCTTTAGTTTTAAGTCATTTTGTTGTATAAATTTAAAGATTGCCTATTATTATTATATTGCCTCTATGATAAATACAACCCCAATCAGTATGATAGTAATGATGATGACAACGAAACTGAACTGCTGATGAGTCACACCGAAGGCAATGCTGCAACTGAGGGTGCCATTTGGTAAGCGGAACAACATTCTGAGACAAACAAAAGACAATCTATAATTTTTTTACAAAGTAAATTGTTACCATACTTAAGTTAAAACCTTTATTCTGAAAATATAAATTCCTTCTGTAAAGACTTTGTTTTAGTAAAGTTCAAATTTTGTCGTTTCTATTCTTTTCCCGCATAAATGTCGATAGTCCGAGTTTCCAATCATCTGAGGTGGTCTCAGTCCCATTCACCTCAAACTATCGAGACTCTACTGTGGATAGGTATTTAACGTTGATCATCGTTTAAAAATGCATTCTACTTTTCAGAAAACTGTAAACTTCAATGGTGCACTAAATGGTAAATGATTGAGTTGTTTCAAAATCATTCAATAATACATATAATGTATACTACTTAGGTGCAAGAATAACTATATCGTACCCTTTCAAACAATCCACTCCGCACATAATAATCAGCCAGAGAGTTCCACAAATGACCTAACTGATCTGTATACCTGCGTAAGCCACCTCGAATAATAGCATCTACATTTAAAGACCTGTAACAGAAAGTTAAGATTAAGAAATTTTCTTATAACAATGACAATAAACTTCTTTTTTAGCATTTCTCACTCCACATTTTTAGGTTTTACATCAGTTCAATATTTAAAAAAGTTAATTTCTTACATTTAAACATTTTAAATTAATTTTAGAAATTCTGATTACTATCAACAAATGTCTGGGACTACATTTTTAACCATTTTAACCATTTATTTATATTTTGAGGCAAAATTTCTTAAAAATGGGATTTTCAATGTTTTACATATATTTTAAAAAATTAATTAAAAAATACTTTTTAACCCCAGAACTGGCAATGTTAACAAAAATGGATTTTTGGCTTGTGCAAACATTTTTTCAAAAATTCACCAAAAATAGTAAATGAACCCCAATCCAAAAGTGTTCCATAGGTTTTTTGTAGAGAAAGGTTCAAAGAATTTATACATGCCAGTAAAAAAAAAAATGATAAGATGTAAAATTTACAAAGTTATTAGATCAAGAAACAAAAAATGTTCAGTTACAAAAAATAAAAGTTAAACTTTAGGTCTACATAAAAAGTAGTAAACATTTTTTGTAATTTTTTCCATGAATGTAAAAAAGTTTCGTAATTTAGTTCTAAATAGAACTGTATAAAAACATTTATCAATTTCAAATTTCTTATTTTGAAAACACCAGTTTTTATGTTCCAACTACAAGTGTGCTAACAAAACTAGGCAGGGTTTGAAACGTAATTTAGGAATATTTGCTTTGCCCAAAAATGAAATATTATTATAACAAAGTGTAGAGAATAAATCAAAGAAAAGAACTGTATACTTGTATATTACCTTATCATAAAAGTGTTTTATTTAGGATCAATTGAATTACAAAAGTGAGATGAAACAAATGAAACCTCGTGCGGAAAAAGGAAAGTAAAAAAAATGACCGTTGAAGACAATGGAAACCGCCTTCTTTTGCAATCTCAAGCGGTAGTATGAATACTGCGCAAATATGTACTTTCAACTGCTGTTTGAATAACATGTAACCAATCAAATATAGTTTGCTTTACACCAAATGAAAGATTGAACTTTCGTCTATAAATAGATATAAAAAAGTCTATTGAAATAATTTGAATTATAAGAGATATCTCAAAAGCAAAATGTGCTGTTTTATTGGGTGAAATCTGACCAATTGCAAGGGTCTACAAAATCCCCCCTAGCTTTAGAACTGTTTGACTGAATTTTGATTGGATGACAGTTTCAGATAGTGGAAGGTGGGATGAATTAAACGGTATATAGGTTTAACTCAGAAAAAATACTGGGCAAGCTGTAGACGAACAAAAGTCGAGTTATTTCCTTACGTCTTGAATAAATATTTGTTCGCTGATTGATTTGTAGAAAACTAATAAACTGCAACGATGATTACATATGTAAATATACGTTTTAGAAAGAAATTGTAAATACAAAAATTAAAGTTTGAAATATTACCTTTCCAATGGTTTTTGTCTTTTTGAGATTGGAAGATTTTTAGTGGGTCAAATATTCGAACAATCACGCGTTACAAATGTGTTGGAGTGACAGCACGTTTCGTGCTGTCTGCCGGTTCGAAGGTTAAAGAGAAGATCAAGTTTTACTTCACAAAAATTGAAAATATAGATTTATCGAATTGAAATTACAGTTCATTATTTTATTGTTGTAACATAACAAAAAAGAAATAAAACCATTAACCTTAGAATGCCCACAATTTTAATGTTAAATTATCTCCAGACATATTTTTAATGTGCCGGAACATATGCGAAGAGTTATTCAAAGGCTTCCCCAGCACCTTCAAGTTAAATAGTCTACTGTCTGGCCTAAAGACAAGAGGAACTTAACGCCAGATGGATGTCAGTAGTTTTCGTGGGTTTGTTTGGAAACTTTTTACCCCAAGCAAACTCTGGAGTTAGTGAAAATGGAAACTTTTTACCTCGCGCAAGCTCTGGAGTTAGTGAAAATATAGTGTCGCTGCCTGTGATTATCTTGCGCTAACAAGAGTGTATAAAATATTTAGTTATTTATAATTATTTTATTTAGTGTGTATGTACGTTCTGGAAAATTTTAATTATGTTTTAATATTTCTTTGGGTGTTTGTAATGGCCGGGACTACTGTGCGTCCGGACTTTAGTTGGCGGTACAGGAAAGGCTATGCTTATGCATTTCATATGAAGTTTCCATACTACTACTCGCACTGCTGACATCGGCCGCTCTATGAATTCACTGAATGTGTAGATGATGACTTAATGAATGTGTAGATGATGACTTAATTTTGTAAATGGTATCAAATTAAAGCTAATAAAACTGTCTTTCCTCATGAGACACCAAGAAATGTATATATATTTGTTATATATTTTGCATAGGATTTTATAACTGAAACACAACTGAGGACGTAATAAATGTAGTAAGTGTAGTCTTTTTAAAAATTTTCGGTTGGGCAATTTTTTCAAGCGGAAATGTTGTACAAAAATAGATAAATTTAATTTTTGTAATTTGACATTTTTATTTGGGCTGCTTAGTTAAGGCAGTAGGAGCCGCAGAAGCAAGAGTTATCATTGTATATTTGTAAGTGGCGCGGTGCCAACGCAGTGTTTCTGCTTGCCTTTGTAAAAATTTAAACGCAATGTTTAACAGTTTTATACTAATGTACCAATACCTATATGTAATGTGGTTTCACAACAAACACTGCAACGCTATTGCATTAGCAAATTTAATCAGTAATACCAAATTTTATTTTTCGACCAAATCTTTCTAAGTCCAAATTAAAAAATCGATACCCTAATATGTGTATTTAAATTTTATTTTCAATTATATTTACTGTCAACTTTTAATAGTTATCAAATTTCCATCAATTACCACTTTAAAAAACCAACTTTCCAAAAATATTTAACTCTAACCTCAAAAGTCTGTTTACCTTTGAGGTTATACCAATGTTTGCCACATATGATCGATATTTAGGCTCTCTGACGTCATACAATCCCATTACGTATTCTACAATCTGTGCCTTGCAAATCTTGAACATCTATGGTTCACCACAGATGTTCAATCTTCGCGCCAATCCTACATTAACCGTGCAAATTAGGTATGACATCATTCTTTCATCTAAGGCCTATTTTGAGCACTTTTTTCGTTAAATTTTCACTTTTTCCATATTTTTTCCGAGATCGGGGTTCATCTGGCTATTCTAGTACTCACTTGACATGACCGAGGCAAATAAATGAAAACTAAGACATGTGATGGCAAACTCTAAAAACTTTACTCACACATCATTCTTTTTCTTTCACACACATGACATAAAAAATAATACAATAGACATATTATACTTTAAATTAATTTTAAAATATCCTATCTGAGAGAGAGGCCGTTTAAATTGTAATTTAAATTCAACCCAAAATAAAATAAAAAATATAAAAGTCTGTCCCAGCCTAGGCTAATGTAAATTTCTAAAAATCGTCAATTTTCTAGCAAAAAAGTCGAAATTCTATTTTTGTCTTTTATGTTGCTTTCATTTAAATATTTTATTTTTTAATAATACTTGCGTGATCACAATTCATCGACGATGAGCACACTTAAATCCATCACGCTTTACATTGCTCGAAGCACATGGTCGTAAAGTTATATCCAGTTATAACTTTTAGAATCGATTGAATTTTCGATGAAAAACTTTTGCAGAACATACTCCCGCCCTCAGACCAAAACTATTTAACTCATTTTTGCAGATAAATGACACACTTCTGATCAAAAACTCATTTTTATATCCAGGACACACCGACGTACGTCTGATCAATTCAACCAACTCACACCGACTGAATTGTTTCACTACGTTTTCCCCTCTTCCAGAATGTTAACCGGAAGGAACCAACTTCCACAGAAGTAAAAGCATCTAGATCATGGCGATCTCTCTGTCATTGCATACTTTCCTAAACCATGTGCATATTTATATTTTATTTTGTGTGCGTTGTGATGTTTACTATCTTTTAAATTGTTGAAAATATTATTTTCGATGTTAATAAGGTTGTGTTAATTTTTTATATAAACATCTACACTTGTATTTGATATCAATGTCTCATAGAGTCTATTCTTTTTTATTATTGGCTCTTTGTTTGAATTATTACCATAGGTCAAAATGTCACTTTTGATTATTTTTCTAGAAAGTTCAAATTTGTTTTACAAAAATTATTGTTTTACTTTATTTTAAAATTATAACTTTTTTACTATTTATCATTAAATTATTTCTTGTTTATATATTTAGTTATTTTTTATAATTTTCCTATTTCCTCTCTCCTATCCTATGAGATACAATTCTACACATGTACTTGACCAAGTTAACTATTACATACAAATACACTATACGCCTCTCTCTTTACAATTGAATTATTAAGTGAAATTTTCCTATATGCCTTTTCTTTTTATTTTTATAATTCTCGTTGTCAGTGGGCACATGTGTTACAACACACCCTAAACCAGCCGAGAACAAACTAACACTGAACAATGAAATGGGACTGAAGAGGAACCTATTCCTTATCTGTTTACAGGAAACGCCAGAGCATTGGGTTATTTCTGTTGTCACAACACTTAACTTCGCCAAAACAGTTCCTTCTTAACAAAAATAATATTATTTGTAGTCTTGGGTTTCTTTGTTTGTTTATGTTTACTGCAAAACAATCTTATAGCATACTGTAGACGACATTCCTTTTTTTTATTTATTACACAGCCATAATTGTATTTTATCAACATTTATTACTTCTTAAATCATTTTTATACTATTGTTCACAATACTGAATATAAGTTGAAGACTAGGTGGTAACTATAACTTGTGAACATCCTTTTTAATGAATCTGTGAGTAACGATATCACATTTGTTGACATGCAGTCTGTATGTTGTCAGGTTGGGTAGTAGTCCCGCAACTGTCCATATGGCTTGTATTGCCAACTAAAGCCCGGACGCAAAGTAGTTGGCAATCTAAAATTGAAAAACAAATAGAAAGATTTCTTGAAGAAATATAAAATGATGCTGAAGTGCAATGGTGAAGAGGAAGACAAAATTCAAAATAGGAAAAATAATTCAGTTACTAAACAAAGTGCGGAAAGTAATAATGAAGATGATAATAGTTTGCCACCAACGGCTGCCAATGAACCTAATACTGCAATGGATATTGAAATTGAAGGAGGCCTGAAATAAATCAGTCACGTGTGACTTACAGTAAGGAATGCTGTTTAGAGTTGAATATGATTCAATGAGAACATTAAGAACAAAAGAAAACCAAAGAAAAATAACCACAAGGAAATTTACAGTTATTTGCATGACATTGACTGTTTCAATGTGTAACGACTATACTTTTCTGTTTAATAATTTAATAACAAGGGTTGTATTTAGATATATAGAAGATAAAATCAAAGTTGTGTCATGTTTTAATCTGTGTGGTGTTTTATTGTTAAAAAAACAAAAACCTCAATTGGGTTACCAAACTTTGGATCCCAAAACTCATATCAAATATTTTTTGAGTTTTTATTATTGTAACTTACATGGGCTAAATTTAATTGTGACAGCTATATCCGTTCTGGAGAAATTCAACTATGGCAGACAAACAAGTGTTCCAACCAGGATTCCATTTTTCTTTTAAGGTACAAACCCGTTAAAAGTTTTAATTTTTATAAATTTTTTAAACCTACAGTAGAGTCCCACTATTTCGAACACAGTTTAGAAAAAATACCAATTTTTTAAGACATAAAACAGGAGAAATCAAAAAGACGTTCGCGAAAAAAGGTACTTTTATTGTTATACAAATAAGTTAAATAGAGACATACATAGAGCCTAAAATTGATTAAAACACCTGAAACCAAATAGGAATGCAAGCTGGTTTTGTTTCCTTCACGTTTTCCATCCGTTTTGTTGGAAGGAAGTTATCGCAACAAGTGTCCGGTGGAACGAATACTGGGCCCGTCAGAAAGAAGGAAGGATTATTACTTACAATGCTAGGAGTTGTTGCCACCTGCCAGTTGTGTTCATTAATTTTCCTCCTAAGTTTTCGTTATTTCCATGAAACTTTTTCTCAATTTTTTTCAAGATGATGCGGTACTAATGGACAGACTGCGGGATGAAAAATGGACAGTATGAACAGATGTCCCCACACTTAATTTGCGCCCTAACAAGTCAATACGTTGATATCATTAATGAAATCCGCCTATTCCGAACTCCCGCTAAACTGAACAATGTTCGGTCAAAATTAGTTCGGAATACCGGGACTCTACTGTATTTTTTTTTTTTTTCAATTCCTGGGTACTTTAGTTTTATATTTAAAATGATTTCTTTATAAAACCAATAAATTATCTTACCTAACTTTATCCGGATTTTTTGAGATAAGTTCACAAAGTTCATTCCACAGTTGATGATTTGATTTTCCATGTTTTGAAACAAAATCTTCCTTGTTCACAATGTATGCCAGCTTCATGGCGGCTTCATCCAATCTTCCAATAGAAATCAAGTACTCAATGTAATCTTCCGTGTCTTCTGGACACAGCTGAAACAGTTGAGGAAACCAATTTATAAATATGAAGACATGCAAAGTCAGTTTCATTGCAAGCACCAAGGATTATAAATGTTTTAATCATTTCTGAAATCAAAAATCTTTAATAATGGATTACAAATATATGTTACATCAAAGCAAATATTTTTTGCAAACAAGAAAAACCTCTTCGCCTATCTAAGCCTTATGTAAACACACATTGTTCTTGGAACATAGAACAATCAACCCCACATGGAAGGGCTCTGGAACGCAAAGGACTTGAATGAGCAAACAGCTGCATTGAGCTGATTTAATATCGCTTGTTGCTAGATTATAAAATTCCTCAAAAAATTCCAAAGCCAACTCGGGATTCAAAATTTAATGAGCTTAACACTTGTTTAAACTTGTACAGTTGATAAATATGGAGGATTTTGTTTGTAGGGTTTTAGGTGCAAAACTTTACTGGTTATCATATCGTGTTAGAATTAATTATAAAAATACACACCTTGAGATATCTTCTGAAAACCCTAACAGCTGTTTCGTGTATATCGTGTTTCCTAAGAAAAGATAAATACAAAGGCCAAACTCTATGGTGCTGAGTGATCGGGAGAGCTCGAAGGGCTCGGTCAAACACTTGTCGTGTTCGAGTAATCTTACACTGATCAGTGAGGAACTGACAATAATCCAACCAAATTCGAGGCATCTATTAACATAAAGTAATACAAACAATTATTTTAAATCACACGAGTACATAAACAATTTGCATTGTTGCAATGAATTTAAAACAAATAAAATTTTTATAAAATCATTATCTCTGTTATAAGAGTGAAACATTTTTTTTGCAAACTAATAGATCAAACTGGTTACTATCTCCTCGAAAAAGTCAGGTTTGAAAAGGCCTTTAAAGATGCTAAATACAGATCATAAATATAATTTTTTAAATAACTTAGTTTCTGAAGGAAAGTTAACATCATAATGGATATTAGGGTGTACCACAAGATTCGAAGAACATTGTTTATTCATGAGAAATGGTTATTCATACGTAAATTATTTGCAATAACCTCTCCCTCCCTACTTCACAATTTTCACTAAAACTGCACCCTGATAGCACTTTGTGATGTCAGAAGATGCAAGACAGCAAAAATTATACCTTTATTTAGCTAGGTTGTCTATGATAAACCTCCTAAAATAACCCTTCCAGATTTTTTTTATTAATAAACTTATCACTTGGAAACTTTCTCTGGAGTCGTGCCACTGGTAGAAAACAACCCTCAACTTATTTGTATTAACTAGGTACTTATTATTTCAAATGATCTTACAACTCTAACTCATATATTTATATATATATATATTTTCTAATACTAGCACTTCAGGAACTAAAATTGTATTTTGTTGCTTAAGGTGTTTTCACCATGTCAGACTTTATAATTTTAATGTGACTTTACCATGTTATTGATTTGAAATTAAAGTAATATACTTATACTTTTCTTTTATTAACAATTATTATATACATACATAACTTATTATACAAAATTCCAAATTATATTGAATTTATTTTAATGACCTTTTATTTACTGTCATCTAATTATCTAAATTATTTAATAATCAATGACACTTGTGAGAGATGGATCAGTAATTAAGATATTTTTTTCAACAACTTATTTATTTAATTGTTTTTAGAAACCAAAAAGTGTTTTTAGATGTGCAATAACTTAGGTGATATTTCTGTGTGATCCTATTTGGAGTTCCTGCAGGTCTTGAAGTCTTTCTTGATTCCGTTTCTGATATACCGAGTTGACTTCCTAATCACTACACGCCTAAACTTTTAGCATGCTTGTCCGTTTTTTCACACTTTTTATTCTTGAACATTGTTTTAAAGCTAACAGTTTTTTTTACATTTTCCCAAAATTTTTATTTTTGATAAAAGGATGATCCCTTTTGTTTTTTTATTAATTTAATTTATTGGGTAATATGGGTAAATTTCTCACAAAAAATCTTTTTGTCATTTCTCACGGGTTCATACAATTTGCTACTTATTTACTTTCTTTGGTAATCTTTTAAAGTTTTTATTTAAAAATGCACTATATAAATGATTTTTTAAATTTAAGGCTGTTATTAAAAAAAGAAACAACTTTTATTTAATAAATAAGGATCCATTGTTCTCTCATTAACATGTCAGTGCAGAAGCCTATAGGCCTATGTTTGTCAGGTTTATTAGGAATTTTGCAATTTAAGTAAAAGTGCTTATGGACTTAGTAGACTATAACTTTTACATTTCTCAGTGATTTTTAATTAAAGTTATCCTTGAGCAGATTAATCCCAACTTAAAACGATTTCTTTTAGAACCAAATATTTATAAATGAAATAAGACTCTTTTGAAATGTTTACTACAAACTGGAAATTTACGGTCAGAGTTCTTAATATACCAAATAAAAACAAAACTGGTAAATTATTTCCAAGATTGTGGACCGTTCTAAATCATAACTAACCACCAAATTGAAAAAAACAATTAACTAAATATACCTTGTGCATGAAAACCAAAGAACGCTCAAATGCATTATTGACATCTTCGTATACAGGATCTGTGATGCAGCGTCCTTTCACTTGACGTCTTCTTAATTTTAAATAGTTGTACCAAAGTTTGTAACTGAAATTTAAAATACAAAAATATATTAGTAGGTTAT
>JAGFPH010000071.1:959743-972818 GCA_018207615.1 Philaenus spumarius
AGTAATAAACATTATTACAAAGCAATCAAAAGGCACTATGGAAATTACTTTTTATTCGATTGATGTCTTTTTGTTATTCAAATAAACGTAACTCAAACACTTTTGTGAACTAAGGAAAGACCAGTATACCGTTCTTTTCTTTGATTTATCCTCTACACTTTGTTATAATAATATTTCATTTTTGGTCAAAGCATATATTAGTAAATGACGTTACAATCTAGGCCTAGGTTTGTTACCAGTCGTGTACTTGAAACATAAAAACTGTTTTTTTTCAAAATAAAAAATTTGAAATTAATAAATGTTTTTATACAGTTCTATTTAGAACTAAATTACGAAACTTTTTTACGCTTACTGTTTACTATTTACTCCATGATTACTATTTTTTATGTAGGTCTAAAGTTGAACTTTTTCCTTTCGTTACTGAACATTTTTTGTTTCTTGAGCTAATAACTTTTACAATTTCAAAATAAACTAATTTTTAGTGGCATATTTGAATTCTTTGAAGTTTCTTCTACAAAAAAGCTATTGAACACATTTGGATTGGGGTTCATTTACTATTTGTGGCGAATTTTTAAAAATATGCTTGCAAAACGCTAAAAACGGGCTGGCCAATTTTAGCTTTAACCAAGGCCAACTTAGGGTTAAAGATTTAAGAATTAATCCATACTGATGTTTTCATTACATTGTATATATCTACAGGTAAAAGCATCTGAGCGCAGTGGAGCAAGTACGGAAGACGTCCATGTTCCCAAATTGTGGTACTACGATCTTCTTCTTTTCCTTGAGGACCAAGATACACCCAGGACTTCGAGAAATGCAGAATCACTCTTGGATCAGATGCCTTTTGGAATGGATGACGAGGTATTTAATAAAAATAAAGAAAATTAAATTTTTACAAAAAGATTAGATTGTTTATTGATATAAAAAAGAAACAAAATGAAAACATAAAAGAACTTAAAAATCAGATACTATTCTGTTCGTTTTGCCAGTACACTTCACCTTCGCCATTGAAATAATCAACAAACATTTCTCTAACCTCCTTTGCTTGAGTGCTTGCATTGCGATGTGCTGTATTTTCCAGTGGCGTTAACTCTGCTTGGGGATCTTTATCTATTTCATCATCTGGTATATAGGCTGAGCAGTTTTTTCGGAGAAAATTGTGTAAAAAGCAGCATGTTAATACTACAATATCAATCCGATGAGGTTCAAGATTAATAGCAGTGTGAAAAATTCTGAATCGGTTAGCCATTATTCCAAAAAGATTTTCGACGACTCGTCTGGCTCTTGAGAGACGATAATTATTAAACATTATCCTTTCTTGGTTCAATGTTTTTTGATTGAACGGTTTTAAGAAATCAGTTCTAAGAGCAAACGCTTCGTCTCCTATGAATACGTAAGGCAGGTCAGTGAAAGACCCTTGCACTAATTCTGGAGGAGGAATGTCAAGTCCATTAGTAATCAGCTTTTCATAGAACTGTGTATTTTTTATTGCTCCTCCATCAGAAATTCTTCCGTTTGTGCCAAATTCACACCAAATAAATTCGTAGTTAGCGTTAGCACACTCCATCAAGACCATACTATGGAATTTTTTATAGTTCCAATAGTAAGAGCCACTTCCTGGAGGTGGATTGATCCTCACATGTTTTCCATCTATGGAACCCAAGCAATGGGGAAAATTCCATTTTTCTTCAAACCCTCTGGCAATAGCTTTCCATTTTTCTGCATTTCGTGGCATCTGAAACAGATTTTAATTTTCAGGTCACTCAAGGGGACAGCGGTGATGCTGGATCAGAGAGTTCTGCGCCAGGCTCCTCTTCTAGGAGTATTACTACTCCTTCACCATCGTTCAAACGACCTAGGAGTAAAGCAGACCAGGTACTGGACAAAATTGCAAAGCGAATCGACAACCACACCCAAAATACATCTTCTGCAGAGAAAAAAAAGGAGAAACATGATGCTTTTGGTGAATATGTAGCGGAGAAGTTAAGGTCTTTGTTAAAAGAAATGGTGTGCTATTGCCAGAAAATGATAAATGATGCTATTTTTTTGGCTGAAACAAACACCTTGTCTGTGACCTCTAGAATTGTGAATGACCCAGTTCCTGTTACTCCAGCGGTTTCCCAACAACCAGCACCAACACCCTCTACTTTGAACCCTTCCAACCCTGTTATGGAAGCGTATTTGGATGCAGTTCATTCGATTGAGCAGTACGACTATGAATAATTGTGTCTTTATGTCTACAATAATTGATTATAGATGCACAAATAGATAAGCCAACCAGTACTAAATTTTGAAACCAGTTTTCAACACCGGTTCTGATAATATGTGTGTTCATACAAGATAGGGCTGGGAGAACTGCACTCGAACTAAGTATAAATGGAAGGTACACTAGCACCAAACACTAGCCCAGGTACGAACATACCTAACAAACAGACCAGCTGTTAAAACGTGGCTTCAAAATTTAGTATTGGTTGCTTTTGAAGTAGTTTTATGAATTAATTGTCTATTTATATTTCTGTTACATTTTTGATTTAGATGACCATTTACTATCTATTACTTTATTATTATTCAGTACAGTATTATTTCACTTATATTAGTTTTTGTGTAGGCTAGGTACTATAACATTTATATAAATTGTAGTAGTCATCGTTAGGAGTCCTACGTAATGTTATCCGTTACAGTACATCTATTTGTGCACCTACAAATAATCAATTGATGATTTTTCTACTTTTATATGCTGGTGAACCCAGCCTCATGTTGTGTTCCATTTTTATACATTATACGTTCTCTCTGAATCAATAAAGATGTTTTACTTGTGACTATTTGTTTATTTATTTACATACTTGGGTATAATTCCGAAGACGTCCTACGATATAATAAAATATAAATTATTATTTATTTCTCTTGTTTTTGACGTATTACTTTAAAGTGAGGAACAACAAAAAAAAAAACATGAATTATATAACTAGTAACTTGTTAATATATAGCAATATTTCACTATGTTTTTATTCGATTTTATCATAGGATATCTGCAAAAATAAGGTAAGAAATATTATGAAATATTATAGCCCCTTACCTTAATATATTCTTTCAGGCATTTGATTATAGCAAGGCAGGTTTCAGGAATTATCACTCCCAAACGCTGAGCAGAGATAGCTGTGGGAAACTTTAGTTCTTCGTAGCTCATTCCAGTGGCTAAAAATCTCAGAGTTGCTGCTAATCTTTCACTAGCACTTATGCTCTGTCTCATGTTGGTGTCATTTTTTTTTATCATTGGTGTCACCAATTCTAGTACATGATGATATGCTGTCCCATCCATCCGCAGATAATTCTGCCAGTCGCCGGGGTCCAACCGCAAATCATTCATCAAATTTATGTGTGTGTGTTTATGGCGGTTCAATAACCAACTTTTACACCACTTTTTTTTGGGTTTTCTCTTCTTCAAACACAAACAAACGGCAGTCGCCAGCAGGAAGAACTCGTCAACCATTGCACTATGACACTACGACTCGTCCCGTAGTGTACGACACGTGTAGTGTCGTAAGTCAAATCACAAGAAATACCACAATAAACTGACAACTCCCATTCGCGTCAAATCCACAACAATGAATGCAAACAATCTGGCGCGGAGCGATGGCGTGCTCGTGAATGTCACCCCAAAAAACGGATAGTCCAAATGGAGCGGCTCCATTTGGCGCCGCTCCGTTTGGAGCCCTCGTGAATGGCCAGCTTTACGGTACTTTTATTATTAGATTGACTTTGGGGCAACCCGATGGGCTATAAAGTCGTATAAAATAATTAAATGCACAGAATAATTTCATATACTTTTTTTTAAATAAAACTCAAAAAAGTTTCATTCTAGTACGAAAAATTACAAATATTTTTACTTCCAGTCAAAAAACGTGCTTCTGGTTGTTGAATTTTTACGGCTAAAAACGACTTCATGCAAAAAAAAGTGCCCAAAGCGCCTAAAGACTTTTTCAATTCAAAAATTGTTACAGCTAACTCCTCAGCAACAGTTAAATTAAAACCAAGCTTTTATAGCTAAAGAAAATGTTTGCTATAAACAATTATAATTGTGGAAGAATGATGGGACCGATTCCAAACATTTGAGATACCGTATTTGGAAGTTTTTCTAACACGTTAATCGATATGTTTTCTGCAAATTACTTCAGACTTACTGTTTTTTTGGAAAAAAATTGAACTTTTAATTATATATATCATAGCAATGAAATTTAGAAAAAATATAAAAAGTGTTATTACTTTGCTCGATTTTTTGTTCAAATGACTTTTAAGCGCTCCAAATAATCATTTCTACTACAGTAACAACAACCGAGGCAGAGAAATGTTTTAACACATTTAATCATTTCTAAGAAAAAATAAGAACCAAGACTGTCTAAATTCATTGGCAGTATGTTCTGTGGATAAAGACATTATCTTAGAAATTCCGAACTTCAATAACACAATTGTTGACTTGTTTTTTCATCAAAAGGACAGGTGTTCCCCAGGTCCTTTACAAATAGAACAAACTATAAGGAAGTTGACAGTCTGCTTCAATATTTACTTTAGGAATTTTAGGTAGGCCTATCCCACATAGCACAAAATATCTAATGGATATCCATGTAATTTTGATCCAACAATATCCATATCCACAATTGATATGTTATTGTATAGCCACAGTGGATATCCTCTAAGGACCCAGCAAAATAAGCCCCAGAACTCACGTTTTGGTTGAAATAATGCAAATTTAATTTGTTTGACATCATTTACCTTGTATTGGCAATACCTTTAAAATGAAGAATCACACTGTAAAGTCATCATCGATGTTAATTTCAATTGATTATATTCAAAGTGTTTTTTAAACCTTACTTATTGTAAATAAATAATGCACAGCTCGAGAGGGGGAAACTTGGAGGGGGTAAGACTGTGAAGGTAAGGGACGTGGGCACGCCCCTCCAGGTGTCCTATAAATACTGGCTTCATTCAGTCGGAATTCATTCTTTTCTGTTCTACAGTCACTAACAACTCTCCTTTCTCTCTTGCTGCCTATCCCATATAAACTTCACATTTTCTTATTGCTTCTTTAAAAACTACCTCCTTACGTGGTCTGCCGGTTGATCCCAACAGCACGGGCTACCTTGTTCGTTGTCTGAAGGTTGATCCCTCCAAAACAAACATTTCTATCTCCGAGTGGTGTTCCGGCTGATCTCGACAGCACTCTACCTTGGTCGTTGTCTGAAGGCTGATCCTTCAAGGACGAACTTTTCTTCTTAACTCCTACCATGTCATTTCTACTGAATATGCATATTGTCGAGCCCTTCTCAACCCTGACAGATAGAATATATTTAACAACCTTGAGTTAACCCCTTCGAAGCTTGTAAATGGAATTCAAATAAAATAAAATTTCAGGAAGACTGTAATTTTCTTTTTCACCATCTTAATAGTATCACATAAATAACTCTCATTTTGGTTAGCTTGTTCAAAAGTAATTGTAACATCATAATTTTTTCTCGCCAAGATCTTAAAAAACTACATTTATTAATGTTTAACAAGTAGGTAGGCCTATATATTCAAAGAGGGTCAAGGTTTTAAATAACTAGTTACGATTAATACAAAAAACTAGTTTTTGATTGGATTTATTCACATAATTTGGTTTTACATTAATACAGTACACTCAATTAACAGTTAAAACACACTTAATAAGTAAATTTTGTGTTGCAGAAGAAACTAAAACATAACTACAATAATAATTGTTCAATACCATTAATTATGTTTTAGGACATTATTAGTACTTTATGGAAGATTTATAACTACATTCCTAAAATAAACCAGTGGCGGCGATAGCGGGCCCGCGGTGAGGGCGGGGGACCGCGAGCTGGGGGGGCCCGCGAGCCTTGACCGGGTTTTTAAGTAAGTATTGTCAAAAAATTACTAAAATAAGCTAAATGTCTGCAGACATGATTGTGCATCCAAAACTGCTATAACCATTATTTTATAGAGATCAGAAAGAAGCTTTTCAAAATTAAAGGTTATCAAGAATTATTTGAGAAGTACTATGAGTCAATCAAGACTTAGTGATTTGGCGATCCTCAGTATTGAACAACAGGAAATACGAGAAATTAATGTAGATAAAATTGTGGAAGAGTTTCTTCTTTTGAAAAAATGCAGACTAGGCCATCTTCAATAACTCAGTGCGTATGTGGCTGTAAAACTATGATAAACTGTCTCTATACTGACAGTATTTAAATTATTCAACCATAATTTTTTTAAATATTAAGTGATCTAGTGATTGTGTAAATAGCTGTTAAATTACCTAAATAACTTATAAACGATTACCATACTAATTTATTTGTTAAAATAATAATCTAATCTCATTAATACTATTACTGCTACATTTAAGAGGAATACAAATCTTATTACTATACGTTTTTATGACGAAAATTAGTTAAAACCAATAAGAGTGTTTTAGACCAGTTTAAATCGTAATATTAACAATACATTTGTTTCTTTGTATGAAATATAAATTATTTTACTTATTGAATTTACTTTAATTAATATTTAACATATTCTGTAATAATTATCTCATGTCTCAGTAGTAGGTTTTTGATTCGTCCTTGGAGCGCGAGTGTAAGAATAACGTATAGAAAAATTGTATATTTTATTTTATATTGATCATCCTTTTATTTAGGCCCAAAATTATTTATCACGGCGTTCGTGCAGTGAAAGAAATGTCGGGTCATATGCCTCGGTTAATGAATAAAATAACCCGTTCACTCGTCAATAGAAATAATGGTTTTAAAGATATTATAATGGGAGGGGCTGGCCCGATGAACAAACTTGCGGGGGGGTTCTTATCACCGATACTGAAATAAACTACACTACAACAACAACATTTAATACATTATAATTAATTACTATTGAATATTGCCCGTTAACTTGATGTAAACACCTATTTAACAAGTTAATGTACATGAAGAACCAAACTTTTAAATGTGCAAAGAATAAAATGTATTAGTCTAGCTTAAATGCTTCAAAATGCCAAATTGGAATGCATAATAGATTTTTTTTTCAAACAATGTATTTAGATAGGTTCAAAAGAACAATTATTCTGGTAATTTGGATTTTCCTAATCAAAATCTTTTCAATTTTGCTAATACTGAACCATATTAGATTTCATGTTCAAGTGAATGCTCATTGTATGATTGAACCATCAGTACTAGAGAAAGAATGGACGTGACAAAACCTACAAACACTAAGTACAAGACAAATATTAGTAACAAGAAAATAAAGGGTTCTGCTTGCCAATAGTGGCTAACCTCATCATGGCACCCGAATAAGCCTGGAATAATTTAAAATGTGCTTGAAAATCATCATTTAGAATTTTTTAGTCATAATTTTACAAAGTTAAAGTCTTTAATTTACACCAAAAATATCGTTTCTGAACTTGAATGAAGACGTAAATGTGAAATTCAGTTTACATGAATACAAACATCTTTACAAGCCTACAAAAATATTATAATTTGATGTTTTATGAAATTAGGAAACTTAAATCTGAACCAGATGCATATTCTTTGGGCTCCTTTCCTCTGAAAAAAGAATTAATATTTATTACTATAGTATTGCAAACATTTGATGTTTTATTTCAATGTATTCAATCAAACCTTTTCAGTGGTGAATTATGAACGATTTACTGTAGGATCAAAAAGTGGGCGGTTTTTTTAACAATACTGCCTCTCTGTTGTTTTCTTAAGTTTTAAAATGTGTGTTTAAATTTTGTTTTCTACATATTTTACCATTATGTTTACACCAATCCGTAAAGGTCAGTATATTCTCAAATAGTTATTGTAGAATACTAACTACAACACTAAAAAGTTTGAAATATTATTAAACAATTATTTACTACAATCATTATTAGGTACTTATTTAAAGTATAATTATACAAGACAATCAAAACCAGATTAGGTTAGGAACTAGCAATCATTGTAATGAAGTTATAGGCCTAATAATATAAAAATGACAAATACTATTAAGTGTTTATGGTAATCAGACTTTGTTTATCTTTGTGACAGTACATTTATAGCTTATTTACACAAAAATAAGCAAATTAATATAAAAGTACAGTCCAACAGTATAAATTAGCACTTACAGATAGTGTGTGTTACTCTACAAAACACTTAAACAGTTGCACCTAAATATTCCAATAGGAAACACTTAATCACACTCTCCATATAAAATATTTCTGTTTATCGATAAATAACTTAATCGGTTGAAAACACTGTTAACAGATAGCAGCACAAGTAAAATGATTACAAAAGTCCACCATCAAAGATTGCTCCTGCATATTAATGTGGATAATGTGTGTGTACAAAATATGGAAACTGCTATTATTTCAAGAATGCTTTAAATAGAAAATGTTCAATATCTCCTTTTAAAGCCTTTAACCTAAGCTATTTCCAGGGTAATGCAAAAGTTTAGTAAAATTGATAGGGTGTTCTAAAAATGCACAGTGTGTGATTTTTTCAATTGTAACGCTATTAATAATTTTACATTATTTTAATAGGTAAATTTAAGATACAAAGAAGGAATTTTTAATCTTTCTTTAATTATAACCAAATTAAGGCGTTTTAAAATTCACAATTTTGTAAACGCAATATTAAACTTTCCCTGCAGGGCCGAATGGATAATGATGATTGCGTTGTAAAGTAAGCCAAAATGTATTGAAAAATACACATCCGATACAAAGTGTTCTAAAAAGCAAAAGATAAGCCCACATATAAAAGCAAGTGTACATACATACATACGTGTGTAACAATATAACATAACAGATGATTTCACTCATCATCTGTAATACAAAACCTAGCATAGAGATTATACTTTGGGGTTATGTTTACAACTTCAATATAAGTTTTGCGAAGTTGATTTTTTAAAAGTATGAGTTAAAGAACTAATAAGTTAGCTTATAAGATTTGCTTTGAGGTTATAAATACAACCTTTTTTATCAATATATTCACTTATACAAGTTTAAAGAAGAGATACTTGTTCGTTTCACATCGGAATCATTTGTACATCTTCGTATAACATATAAACTTATTCCATTACAAATTTTTTCATTATAATATTAATAACTTCTAATTCAATCATTTGATCTATCAATATGAAGTTAGAAAGCAATTCAAAGATAATGTTTTTATCTTTATTTGGATATATATAATAATGAATATAAATAACAAATTTTATAATCCTTATGATTGTACACATTTACAAAATTTTTTTGTACACATAATAGTTTTTTTTTTCAATTATGTATTTCTGATGTGTACCTAATTAATCTGCAGAAATTTTTCACGTGGGCTTACTAGTTTCTTAATAATTATAGTACAAAAATTATTAGAATATCAATTATACTACCACAGCAATTGATAATATTGTATAAATAATAATTATCAAAGTGTTATTTTTGGGCCAAAAGTTAACAAAATATATTTTTTGTATAGAATGTTCAAATTAATAGAAATGTATAATTTCTTTTTGATTATTCTGATAGGCCTTCTCCATCAGTTTCACTAAGTTAAAGCAGCTCTAAGGTCAATAATTGTGGTACTAGATTGGTCTGTGCTTTAAAAAGGTTTTGAAAAGTTTTCCAGACAGTGTTCAGTAATTAGGTTTCTTGTGACAGTGAGTGGTTGAAACTAAATTATTTGATACAAGCTAAGTTATTGATGATGTCTCTGAACGAAAGAGATGCATATGGCGACTGTGTTCGCTCATATCAACAAATACTTGATCTGTTAAAAGTTTAACAAAACATTTCCCAACAGATGATCTATGATAGCTAAAATGGCCTTATTAAAGACAATAAAAAGGTTTGAGGAAAATGGCAATGTAAATGGACGAGGAAGATCTAAGTCTGTTACAAATAATAAAACCTCATTGGTTGACCTTCAGATACATCTGTTAACTCTCACACAGCTTCTAGAATCTTTTGGAAACACCAACTCTTACAACAAATACATTTAAATAGAAATGAATAAAGAAACCCAGATAGGGGATGGATAAACAATCCAATCCCAAAACTATAAATAAATTAAGACCTAGGAGGTCTTCTCGCTTAACTTGACTTTTGTTACAGAATGAGTAAGTGCAAAGAGTCCGAACGGTTGGCTGTGAATAAAATGCAGACAATAGTAATGTAATCGCTCTCTGAAGGTCAAGAATATGTAAATAGGGCTTCAGACTAGGCAAATCTTTCAAAATCCGATTTTAATAATGATGACCTGTACCAATTAAAAGCGTTGTACCCCTATATGGAAGAAATTGGCAATGAACTACTTTGTTTAGACAGAAGACGGTTATATTTTATGTGAGTTATATTTATAGACTCAGATAAATAAATTTGCAGGCCTGCAGAATATGTCCGAACGCCCGAACGAGGTTTGGGGGAAATTGGGACTGAGCTGGGGAAATTTTGGCCGGGGAAAAATCCAACAAAAATAAGGAAAATATAATTATTTTGGGGAAAAATAGATAAGAATTGAATGGGAACAAAGGTCAGCTTAATCGGTTTGTATGATGTATATACAAACACACCAACACACACACACAAAGTGTGTTAGTGTGTTGTCTGCTCTCTGTTGCAAGTTGCAAGTCGGACAGGGTTCCTATTTAATTTTCACCGCACAAAATATCGTACGGTGGAGCCGCGATACGACATTAATCTTCACCGCACAAAATATCGTACGGCCGAGCCGCCGATACGATATTTTTGTGCCGGTTGATGATGGTAGTTTCCTGATTCTTGACGGGCGTTCAAATATACATTCGTTGGGTATTAAAAAATAATTATTATGATACCGGTATGCAAATTTTGATTAGTTTCATACAAATGATATTATTTAAGCGATTAGAATTAAATCATATTAAACCAAATTATACGTTACTTAATGTATAGGTATTACCGATGTTTTTAATTTTCTTTTACCGAAATTCGAAATCAGTCTTTATCAGTAAAATGCGTACAATGTGATGTGCGTACTCATTTTTTATTACTTCGGCTTGCATTAAAATGCCGAAGTATTGAAATGATGCGATGATTTTTTATGTGTCAGTTTTACTTTATACACGGTATAAGCACCCACAGACGTCGTAGAAAACTTCTGTTGGTACCAAAATCTTCGTAATTTTTTGCGGAGAGTTTGAAAAGCGTTTGAGCTTTCTAGCGTGAGGCAGAGCGCGTCAGGGTCACATTTTTGGGTCAAAATTTTGAAAATATTGGGTCAAAATTATGAAAATACAGTGTGGGGCTATCGTTTTATATGTTTTTGTGTACGGGAAAACCGATTTTTGACATTTAAAAAGTCGTATCGCGTTGGGATCACGTTTTTTCATCAACATTTTGAAAATTCTGTGTGGGGTATCGTTTTATATGTTTTTGGGTACGGGAAAACCGATGTTGACAGTTAAAAAGTCATAGCGCGTCGGCGTTTCGTTTTTAGTTCAAAATTTTGAAAATTCAGTATGGGGTATCGTTTTATATGTTTTTGGGTACGGGAAAACCGATTTTTGACATTTAAAAGTCGTAGTGCGTCGGGATTACGTTTTTGAATCAAAATTCAGTGTGGGGTATCATTTTATATATTTTTGTTTTGGGTACGGGAAAACCGATTTTGACAGTTAAAAAGTCGTAGCGAGTTGGGATCACGTTTTTGGATCAACATTTTGAAAATTCAGAGAGGGGTATCGTTTTATATATTTTTGGGTACGGGAAAACCGATTTTGACAGTTAAAAAGTCGTAGCGAGTTGGGATCACGTTTTTGGATCAAAATTTTGAAAATACAATGAGGGGAAAGTTTTATGTGTTTTGGGGTATGGGAGAACTGATTTTGACAGTTAAAAAGTCGTAGCGTGTCGGGATCACTTATTTTTTAACTAAATCTAACAAAAGAAAATTAATTGTTAAGTTTAATTTTCTTTCAATTCGTGTGATCTGTCCGGATGATTTTCAGTAGTGACTGTGGTAGGTAATTCGGTAATTAAATTGGAACTAATTAAACATAACATTTAACTTTGTTTTAACCACTTAAGTAGCCTATTAGGCCTGTGTTACACTGTAAAATATTTTATAAAATATGTTTTATATATGATGGTATCCACCTAATATAAAAGGTTTGAAAAGTAATTCTCTTTTATAAAAAATTTTGGACTTGTACTAAAAAGTTTAAAGGTCTAACATTTTATAAAAGGTAAAATGCCAACCTCTTAAATTTTATAAAAGAAATATATTATAAAAGATGGCCCATTACACTATCAAAGATCTTTGTCAAAGAACTTTTATAAAACATATTATATAAATTAACCTTAGGCCTAATTTTAAACATAATAACATAGTAATAATCAAGTTGTATTTTTGTTTTGTTTTAAACCTTTTGGGACCATCTGAAGGTATTTCACTGTAGATATTTAATTTCACCGTAGTTAATTAAGTAAAAATAATGCTATTATTATTTTTTTGAAGATTTATATTGGAATTTATAATGAATATAATAAAAATTATTAAAACATAAGGTCAATAAATAATATGTTGAAATATATAAACAAACTGTGTTAATGTCTGGCGCATCTATAGCGAATAGCGATCAATTTTGGGGAAATTTTTAGTGAAAAAAAGTATGTTCTGGGGAAATTTAGTGTGCTAAAACATTTTCTGCACCCCTGTAAATTTGTACATCAAATTTGTGAATCTATGGTAAAAAGCATAGACTATTAGTTTTAAATGATTTTATGTTCTTTGTGAATTAGTCACAAAGGCTCTAAAAAATTCGGGGATATAAAAAGTTCAAATAATGTAAGTTTACTTTACTTAAAGTTATACTAAATTTAACTTACGCGACAAATAAACGTGCACTATGTTTCCCTTTCAACACTATACAATCTCCAACGATATGTAGAAGACTTCCTTCTCTTAAACCCAAAACTGGTGGAGTGCCTTCGATTTCATGGTACTGTTTTATTCTTTCTTCACGTGTTTCCTGAAACATTTTGAAAACTGAATAAAATTGTGATATCTTCATAAATATT
>JAGFPH010000071.1:984063-998365 GCA_018207615.1 Philaenus spumarius
TTGGTACTTTCATTTAATAATAATGTTATGGAATTTGGACTGTTATACATTATACACAATATTTAATTGATTTAGAATATTTCTAAATTGTTCAATTTTTATTTCATCACTGACTTTTTCATGTACAATCAACAATCTGTCATGTAATTCATCAAAATTATTTTCAATGGTTTTCATTGTTTTATTAAATTCTTCTATAATTTTTACATTAATAGAATACTGAGAGTCAAATTGATTTATCATATTATTTTGATTATTCTTTAAGTCTTCTATCATTTTTTCATATTTTTCTCCATCATAAGAGTCTAAGTTTCCTGTAATAAATTTTACAACTGATCCTAAACCATTAATAAGACCTCTTTTTGTTCTTGGTTTTTTAAGCATAATAATTTCTAATTTTTCTTTTAGTACATCATTTGTGTGATTAATATACTTAAAATAATTCATCATATCTCTAATCTTATCACTATTTTCTGTTGTAAACTCTACTTTTGTATATATACTTGCATTACAATGCTGGCAATTTAAATCAAAAAACATTAACACTTCATTATAATAATTATCAATCTTATCTAACTGAATAATAAAGTTTTCTAAATTATAGTTATGGACAAAGGTATGGTAGGATGTTTTAAGTCTTGCTGGACCAAGTTCAATCGGGATTACTCCTATGTTATTAGTGATATTCCTAATTTCAACTCCATTTATTGTAGTTACTCTGAGCAATGCGATGTACCTGGAACAGGAGAGGTTTTTGAATTATTAAAGGGTTTTCCTTTCTTCCTAGGTCTCTTGATGTTTGACAGGTGTATTTTCTTTTTTGTATTAAAATGTCTAGCCTTAATTTTTGCAGTTTTCCTTTCTGGGTTAACTGAAATGACTTCTTCTTTGTTGTATTTATTTTTAGTTTTACTCTGTTTTTGTAAGTTTTTTACGTAAACTTCTTGAGGAATTTCCGGAAGTGGTTCTTTATTTACATTTCTTTTATTTTGAATATTTTCTTTGATTTTATGACTTACATACATTCCCTTATATGTTCATACAACTTTTTTGTTTTTTCTTTGTGTGAATTTATAAAATCATTAATGATTTTGTTTTCCAAATTTATGTCAAAAATCGAGTTTACCTTTATATGTCCAAATAATATTTCTACAGGTGTTAATTTTGTAACAGAATGAATTGTATTGTTATATGCTATGACGGCATACTTCATTTTCTTTGTAATGGTATCATTTTTAAATTCTGGTTGATTATTTAAAAGTCTAATGTGTTCAACTAGAGTAGAATGAACCCGTTCACATAGTCCATTAGAGGCTGGGTGTTGCGTGCTTGTGAAGTGAATTTTTATCTTGTGTGAATCCATTAGCTCTTTAATAACTTTATTATTAAACTCAGTTCCGTTATCAGAGATGATAACTTCTGGAATGCCGTAGCTAGTGAAATAGTCAATTAGCTTGTCACATATCTCTGTCGCATGCTGACTTACAAGTCGATACATTTGCAAGTGTCTTGAAAATGAGTCTATCACTGTCATGAACTTTGCCTTATCAAATGTCACAGTGTCAATTGATAATGATTCCATTGGTCTTGATGGAGTAGGTGTAAGAGTTAATTCTGTTTTCAATGGGACTCTTTCATACTTAGATTGTAAACAAACGTCACAGTTGTCTATAACTTCCTGTACGCTATCTTTAATGTTAGGCCAATAATATTTACGTTTTATTTGACTACAAGTTTCTGTAATACCTCTATGATTAGTTTTACTAACATGATAATTGTTTATGATTTCTTGTCTTTCGTCCGGGTCAATTACATCTAATAATTTCACATTATTTTTTACTAAATTCAATTGAGAATTCCTAAAGTTTCTTGATACACATGCAGCGAATTTTTCATAAAAATCATTTTCAAAGTATAAATTATATTTTACATTAGGTACTAAGTATTCCTTAACAAAGTTAATTACATCTTGTTCCAAGTTATTTTCCGAAATTTCAACTAATAGTTTCATTTTTAATGTTCCAAAGAATTTTTGAATTATTACTTTTTTCGGTTGAAATTTAACTAATGAAAGTATGATTTGATTTTTTCCATAGTTTACTGGTTCTTCTGATATAGGAATTTCCACTTGCGTGTTTCCTTCGTAATTAGAGTGAATGGTCTGGTCCGTGTCTTCTTCTTCGTCCAGATTTACTACCATTGATGCTAAATCATCGAATTCCGGGAAATATGATTCAATTAATTCATTACTCGGTCTTTCTAAAGCTGGGTCAATTTCTTTACCATTATTTGCTAATTTCTTTTGAGTTACATTTAATTGAATTCTGGAAAGTGCATCTGCATTTTGGTTTGTCTTTCCTTTTTTATATTTAATTTCATAATCGAATTCTTCTAATTTTAGTCTCCATCTTAATAATTTAGAATTTGGTTCTTTTACGGAAAATAGCCATTGTAGCGGTTTGTGATCGGTGTATATTTTAAACTTCCTTCCAAACAAATAGGGTCTAAAATATTTGGTTGCCCATACAATTGCTAGTAATTCTTTTTCAATTGTGGAATAATTAATTTCACTACCGTTTAGAGTTCTGCTGGCGTAAGCAATTGGTAAATCAGCTCCTTTCTTTTCTTGGCTTAATATGGCTGCGATTGCAACGTTACTTGCGTCTGTTGTCAATATAAATTCTTTTTCAAAATCGGGGTATTGTAATATCGGCTCATTACATAGCACATTTTTACATTGTTCGAAACAATCAATATACTCTTGCTTAGTTATATCTATTTTTGCATCTTTCTTTAAACATTTAGTAAAAGGTTTTGTTATATTAGCGAAATCTTTTATAAATTTTCTATAATATCCTACAAGTCCTAGAAATCCTTTTATTTGTTTAGTTGTTTTTGGTATAGGGTAATTTTTTATAACTTTTATTTTGTCTGGGTTTGGTTTAACTCCTTCTGGTGTAACGATATGTCCTAGGTATGCTACTTCTTTTCCTAAAAACTCGGTTTTATCCAATTGTACTTTAAAGTTTGCTTCTCTTAATCTATCAAAAACTTGTTTTAATCGATTTATGTGTTCTTGCAAGCTTGTTGAATATATAATTAAATCATCTAAATAGACTTGGCAAATTTCATCTTGTATTCCTCGCAAAATATTATTCATTATTCTTTGAAATAAGGGTGGACTATTTTTTAACCCGAATGGCATTCGTAAAAACTCAAAATGTCCATGTTCTGTGGAAAAAGCTGTTTTCTCAATACTACCTGTATCCATTTCTACTTGGTGAAAACCTGATGCTAAATCTAGTGTTGTGAAATATTGTGATCTTCCTAATTTATCCAAAATATCTGTAATATTTGGTAAAGGAAATCTATCGTCTATTGTTTTTGAGTTTAATCCTCTAAAATCAATAACTAAACGAAGTTTTTGTTTTCCTGAAGCGTCAGCTTTCTTAGGTACTATCCAAATTGGGCTGTTCCAAGGGGATTTTGAAGGTTGAATTATTTTTTGTTTTAACATATCTTCAATTTGATTATTTACTTCCTTTTTATAAATTTCTGGATATCTATAATTTTTTGTATAAACTGGAATTTCGTCAGTTGTTCTAATTACGTGTTTTATTTGATTTGTAAAAGTTAAATCATTTCCTTCGATATGAAAGATATCTGAATACTCTTTTATTAATTTTAATATTTCGTGTTTTTCTTCCGAATTCATATGTTCTGTCCTAATTTTACTCATATCCAATGTATTCTTCTTATAATTTATTGAATTAAAATTTGCATTAATTTCCTTGTTACAATTATTATTAGTGTATGTGTCGAAAATTTTAAAGTCATTTAAAGATTCAATTTCTAATGGTTTTGGTGTAATTTTCATGTTTTCCATTGAATTGTTAATTATGGGACACAAAGCTTCACCGTTTTCAATATCTACTATACACTGAGGTATTTCCAATCCTTTAGAATATGTGTATGGAATTATTCCCTGTCCATTTTGAATATTTTTTATTTTAATCTTAACTACCTGTTTACTTCTTGCTTGTATTACGTAACTGTTTACGTTTTTGTCAACATTAGGTTTAATATTAGACTTAGGTTTAAGTTTTTGTTTACATTCTGTTTCTTCTGTGTTGAAGTAAAGTATACGTATTTCTTTATCTGGTGTTTTTAATCTATTGTTTATAAAGTCCAAACTTAATTTTAAATCTTTCATGTTGTCTAATCCTAATAATAAGTCAAAATCTTTATGGAAGTTAAATAGATAGAATTTCGTTTCTTTCTTTCCTAGTAAAGGTAATTTACAGCTATATTTTTCTCTTGAGACACCATGTGCCGTTGATACTTCAAATGGTTCTTGTTTCAGTGTGTTTTTATACATTTCAAAAGCTAAGTTTTTCTTTATAAATGATTTTGTACTTCCTGTATCAATTAATATTTTAAAATTAGTTTTGGGGTCAAAAATATATGGTAATTCATTATTTTCATTATGAATGTTCATTATTTTGAATTTATTCCGAGGCTGGTAGCTCCTAAAAAATAATCTTCTTCCTCAATTACATTGTCTCCGTCATCTAAACTTAATGTGTTAAATTGTTCCTGTAAAGGTTCGTTAGTTTCAAGATCTTCTACGAAATTTTCGTCACTTTGTTCAAAATTTTGAAAACAATCTTCTGACGTGTTTTCTGTCGATTTCCCTGTTAATTGGTACATTCTAGTGTTCCTAACAGTATTATCCGTCTGTCTTGTTGAAATACTCATTGGTGTAGGCTTGTATTGTCTTTGATTTTGTTGGTAATTCGTATTAGGTTTTTGCTGTTGATTTGCGTAAAACTGTGGTTTTGGTTGAAGTTGTTGGTAAGGTTTATTTAAATATGGATTTTGGGTATTTTGGTAAGGTGGTTGTTTAGGTTGGTAAGTCTTTTGTTGGATAGGCTTTTGTATTTGATTAGGTTTGCTTAACATAGGTCTGTTATTTTGATATAACTTATTGTTTTTAAACTGAAAATCATTTGTCAACATATTTAATGCTTCCTCTAGGTTAGTTGGATTTTTAGTACGCATAAGAGATCCTAACGGTTCTTGTAAACCTCTTAGTAAAACTCTTAGTGCTAACTTCTGTACATATGTGCATAAAACATCTACAGCTGAAGGCTCCTTATTCATAAAAAATGCAATTTGTAAATTTAATAGTTTTTGAATACGTTCATAGAATTTGAATGGGGATTCGTTATAGTCTTGTTTTAATTCTGACATTTCCAAGTTTAATGTAAAGCAATCTCTTTTATCAAGGTAACTTGTCAATAATGTTTTCCTAACATCTACCCATGAATAAGTATTTGAACTTACAACTACATCTAAAGCTTGTCCTTTTAGCTTTGCTAATATTGAAGAAAACAAATATTCATTCTGAAAATCTTCTGGATTTTCGGATACATAAAACTTTGCAACTACTTTATCGCATATAGAAACAAATCGACTAAGCATAGCAGCATCTCCGCTATACTCGGGGATCATATCTAAATATTCTTTCTTAAGTGTTGGGGTTGCCATTGTTATTTTTATTAAATAGTATTTGAATAATTAATTAAAAGATTATTTGTTTTTGATTAATTAAATATTAATGTCTAATATGTATTTATAGTTATTTAATAATTGATTTTACTTACAGAATCCACAAATATATGCTCATTCTTTGGGAAAACTGTTATCACTTTCACTTTTCACTTTTTCGTGGAGTGTTGTGTTGCTTTTTCTTCTTCCGTTGTTTGGTGGCGAGATGCCCTCCGTTGGTGTGATGGCGAGATGCCCTCTTCTTGAACTGGCTGGTACGATATCCGCTCGAACTAGAAGTTCCGTTGTGTGTTTGCAGTATCTCGAATACTCATGTGCACTGAAATTCAAGACATCCGCTTCTTCGGTTAACAGTTGAAACTGAGAAATTAGAGTTGTTTTCTAATTCCCGAATTGTTGTGGTCCTACCGACTGCGCCAGTTACGTTTCGTTTCCGAACGTTTAGGTTTTTAAAAAACAATTAATATTCG
Source organism: Philaenus spumarius (assembly GCA_018207615.1). Classification (NCBI taxonomy): domain Eukaryota; kingdom Metazoa; phylum Arthropoda; class Insecta; order Hemiptera; family Aphrophoridae; genus Philaenus; species Philaenus spumarius. The sequence continues at coordinate 990,105 of JAGFPH010000071.1, forward strand.
TTTAACTATTAATAAAAACCTTTTATTTTATTATAAACCATTTAATATACAGTTAAACTATTTATAACAAAATTTACGTACAATCTAATATACATTTAGGTGTGTACGGAGTGAGCTTCTAACTACGACTGCCTTACAAAGGTTCAGCTCCTCTCCAAGTTACTTATGCTTACTTTGCTAAACTTATGCTAACATCATTAATATTTATTACAAGCTATACAATATTCCTTAACGTAACTTATATATATACTCATTTAATAATACCTACCTACTTCGTGTAATTAAAAAATTGTTAAGAAAAAGAACAAAAATTGAGACTCGTGTCCTTCAAATTATCAAATTTTTTGAAAATCCTTCCCGCATTTCAACTTAAATTTAAATAAATGTATGCAACATAAGATTGCTAAATAAAGATAAAATTCAAATGTATTCACTTTATTCTTTTTCTACTTAAAATATAATGAAGATATAATTAAAACTAGGGGATCTGCCCATGGACGCTTCGCTCGCAGTTGGAAAACTCTCTAAAGGCTCTCGCTAATATTTGGCTCGTTTGTACCTGGGTGAACGAGCATCGTTCAGTACTTTTAACATCTGGATTGGATCTATAATGTATCTATTTGAATATTTAGTGACTTTGAAGGAGGTATAAAAAGAAGCTGTACCTATTCGCCTTCTAAGTGACTTGAAAGGTGGTATAACAAGAAGTTCAGATTTTAAATTTTATAGGCATTTTTCAGACTTAATGCACGTTTTTGAAGATATAAGACCTGGCGCATTTAATTCCTGACGTCAAATAACCACTGTATGCAAATTTTCATCAAAATCGTTAGAGCCGTTTTCGAGATCCGCGACAGATACAAGGATAGATACAAGAATTGCTCATTTAAAGTAATAGGATATACTTAAAGTATTTCATTTAACATTTTTTTAAGTACACAAAGTAGGTAAGTATTATTAAACGAATATATATTCGATAAACGAAAATATTAATAAATATTTTGTATAAATTATTAAACAATGCAAATTAATCATAATTATGCAGTTTTTTTAAGATTTATTAGCTTTATACTATGTTTTATATGTTTTATTTACTGGGACTCACGGTTGACCTTGCATTATACTGTGTATGGATAAGCGCTGCGCGTTCTATCTCAAAAACGGTTAACTGTATAAAAAATGTTTTGAACAAAATTTGTACAGAATTTTATGCTCTACAATTTTTATAATAGATGCTAATAGCAATAAAACCATAGGAAGCGAGATATTTGCGAAAAACAGATTTTTGTTATCTTTCACCTTAAATATGTTAAAACGCGGACACGTGAGTTTATGAGACTTTTGAGAAAACTTTTAGAATGCCAAAATAAAAGTTTATACGACTTTACAGCTTATCTCTCATTCCGAGGTTGACCCTCTTTTTTGGCTTAAATGACTGGACTATATGTCCATGTTCTACCACCTTCATATTGCTACCTATTATTCTGGCAAAATATGCTGAAAGGGAGGGCAATTAAAGTTTACTCATCATCAGACCTGAGAAAATTCTGCAATTCTGGTTCTGATTGCCTTCATTTTAAACTTCCAAGACAGGCCTATATAGCCTTTAAAGATTTCTTGACTAACTACATCTGATGTCCACTAAGAATAATTAAGTGTCAACTTTTTGAGTTCTCTATAATGGAAGGAGATTCTGTATCATTACTGGACTAAATTTGACCTGGATTCAATCAAATCAACTGTTTTGATAGTGTCAAAGCAACTGCATACATTTATGTAGCACACACACACACACACACACACACACACACACACACACATATATATCTTCATATTCAAGTCTAAAACTTTCTTAACCCTCGGAGTTAAGGAAGGAGATTATTCTTTAGTGCTAAGGATTTTAAGGGCATCGCGCAAACATATTTTGAAAAATCCATAATGTAACATTTTAACCCAGTTGGGATATAATATTAATGTTAATATAAGGAACTAAAGGGTCCTGGTTGAATCTAGAAGTAGAAAAATAAGATAGGCTATTTATTTAACCTCAAAATTGTCATTTTGATAAAACATGTTAAATAGAAACAAATTAAATTCAGGGAGTCTTATATAATAAATAATTAACGATAAATTCACTTTTTATAACTAACTAAAACTAATTAAATTAAAACTTACCTTTTAAATCATACAAACCAAATTTACTTATAAATAGGCAAAGCCTATATGACATGAAAACGTCCATAATTAGAATTGATTTAACGTATAGTTTTATTAATGTAGTATATAAGTTGTAATAATAATTAAATGTAAATAAGAAATGTATGTTTTATTAAATAGTAAGTCTTAAAATTAAAAGGTGATTATAAACGAAATAGTTTAATCAAATGAGAACTATGGATACCCATAGATGCAGTGTGTTAGAAACAAAATCGTAAGATATAAGGAACAGCTGTTTTCAAATTGTGATCTATACCAAGATGTTTATGTTGAATTATATTATATACAAACTTGTAAAAGCAAACAATTATTATGAATTTTGGACAAAGTGAATAGAATAAAGTGTGAAATGTATATAAGCAGTGTATAAACAATAAAATATTCGGAATTAATTAACAGAACAAAACATTTAAAAATATTTTGGCGTACGTGACCAACCCAGACTGCCACTTTGTAACGAAGTATGAAAAACGAACGTAAACGGTACTCAGCAAGGCATTACCTTACGCTAAGCGGTAGTTGTTGAACTATAATTTTGGACTTGAGTTTGAGATCCCACATTGTAAAGTTGTATTTCAGAAGTCCTAATTAATATATAAGAAGAATAGAGAAATATTTAAATAAAACAAAAGGAAGATAGAAGCAGTTAATAAAACAATAAGTATTACTATCAAGAAGTATATCAAATCAACTAGTATAGTATAGAACTATTTGAACTACCTACAAGGTAATATCAAACAAATTTCATTACCATTGAAAAACAGTGATCACCATTTTGCGAACAGTTATAAACTTCTATTTTCCAAATTAAAATCAATTCATATAAAGAACTAAAAACTATTTATCCATAATTTGTAAAACTCATTAGCATATAAATATATTTCATTCTGTTTAGTCATAAGTTTGTATATATGTCTCTGATTGCATTTTTAATAGCCAGGATCCTTTAACCCGAGATAAAGAGTTAAAACTCACATTTTGTATATATTTAAATATATTATTGTAATTCTTGTAATATACAAGAATCTTAAATCTATATATATAAAATTCAATGTATGTCCGTCTGTACGTTTGTATGTTTGTCCTTTATGCGTTACCAAACCGTCCATCCGATTGCTTTGAAATTTTGCATAGTAACACAGGTTAACCCTGGGAAGGTTTTAGGCCATTTACCGAAGTCCTAGGACATTAGGGCTACGCCCCAGTGGCCGTCAAAGTTTCAATGTTAATCTTATGGAAGGTCAATCTTAAGGAAGAAGAAGAAATATTTCTTTTGATTTTATCAGGGACACAAAAAACAACTGTTCGTATGAAAAGCTTAAAACATCTGATTTTGATCAACAGCTGATTTTGATCAACAACTGAATATAATTTTAGAGGTTAGGTAAATCAAGCAATAGCAATAACGAAGCATTGGCGGGTCCACTAGTTGTATATAAAAGTGCTCTAAAGCTTTCTGAAAAGAAAATCAGGCTTAATAAAGGCAATTTGTAAAAACAAAGTATAATACCGTTGAGTATTATAATAATAAATACAAATTTGTATTTATATTTGACTTATTATATATCAATGTGTTCAGAAAAGATCAGAGAATAATATAGTAATAGTTTTATTTACTTATCATTATTCAGTAGAAGTGTAATGGATGATAAATCAGTGAAAAAAAATTTCACTAAAATTTTGAACTTTAGAGGCTGCTTACATTCACTAAATTAACTGAATTAAAATTTCAAGATATACAAAATGTTTAAAATTTTATAATAAACACAAATATATACAACAATGGACACTTTGAAGAAAAAAAAAAACAATATTGTCGTCTGCTATATTTGTTTTTCTCCAATGAAGACAAACTAACACTGCCTACTAGATAGATAATTCAATTTACTTTCATTCTATGTGAAGTGCTAGTTTGTTCGATAATTATTAGCTTCGATATATCGATTTTACAAATCGGCTCTTATGGAGTCGATAACACGTTACAAGAGGGTCGAATAGGCTCTTTTAGAGTCGATAGCACTTCGAGGGTTAAAATCATTCCATTTGTTAAAAATAGAACAAACCAGAAACAAAATGAATATTGTCCATAGACTATCAGTGAAATTTGCTCATTGATTAAAAGTGATATATTATGATCATAGAATTAAATTAGATACATAATAAATTGTGATGTGTTCGATATCAAGTAATCATAAAACGGAACTTCCATCAAAGATTTTTGGAAGACAAGCTGGAGGCAACCCAGCAGAGTCTCGTTGTTCTATTTTTAGATACAAAGCAAGGTGTACATCAGTTAGATGGTCTTGTCAAAGTTTGGAAAGAACTCATAAAACTGAACATTCTATGTGTATAAAATTTTGTAACATTGCTGGTATGGTCTAGATGTAATAAAAGAAATTTTCAACGATTTAAAATTATTTAGCACATATCGAGAGATATAAGATCTACATCAACACGTGAGACTTTATGTAATAAGATGGGCAGTCAACGATTTTAAAAGAAACATTTAACGCTCCAAGTGCTTGTATGAAAGTTGCGTTATAGTGCTAACGTCGCACACATTATAGTTATAGTGCTAACACGCGACGTTTGTGCAACACATTTTGTAAATGTGTACGATGCCGCTATTTTTAATACAATCGGATACTTCAATGTATGGTTGTGTTTGGAAAGAGTCATTTTAATATAGTTCAGAGTTTCATAGCGATATCGACTCAAATAAACCTTCGGCAGAATTTTCAAATCAACTATCTAGTCGTGTACTACACGTAGATAGACGCTCGGAACTCGGATTTTGTTGGTTTATCCACTAGTTGTTATTAATTTTTAGCTTCAGTTTAGATAAGTTTATTTTGATTCGTTTTTGTAAATGTTTATTCATTTTTTAAAGTAATTATGAGTGAACTTAGCAATTCAAGTGCTATTAGAGGTGCGTTTGAAAATAGTGACTTTTAGAGGCTTTGAACTATAAATATTTTTTCAATTTTTTTTCTTGTATATAATGTGTGTGTTATTCCTTTATAACAAATTAAAACCATAAATATTGGGCCTAGACAGTACTTTTATATCTTTAGAGGCAAGTTTTTCTTCTTTGTGCAGAAAAAGCCAGTTTTTAATAAAAAAAGGAATTTTTTTATAGACAAAAAGTTTTTTTTTACAGCAATGTAGTAGTGTTAAGTATATTTATATTAACATTGTGCAACTTTTGGCTCCATTGGATTTTCTACATTACCTTTTTTACATATTTTGAGTGAATGGTTTTAAACACAATTTTTTTTTAAAATTTCTACTTTGGTCAACAAAAAAAAGGATAAAAATTATAAGGTAAGCCTGTTAAAGCTATTTACTGTAAAGAGCATGTAATTGTGTTTAAAATTATGTATAATAAGTCTTACTTTACTGTTAGTGAGTATTTTATAATGATTTTAGTTAATAAGCATGCACGGAACCAAAATAACCCTTAGCGCTAAAGAGCAATATAGTAAGCACTTGGAGGCTTAAAGAACATTAGGGAAAAATGTGCACAGTAAATAGTGTTTTAACCAGCTGGTTTGTAAAAAAAAGTACTTTATATTCTCTCTTTACACAATCATTTCAATAATTCATTTTCACATTTTATGCAATTTGAATATATTTTCCTTTCCATTATTTATCTTAATAATCATGTTTCAAGGTTGTTTTAAAGTGATTCATATCTCATTATTTATCAAGCCTGAAATCACGTACTGAGTTCAGTCTACCGAACTCAACTCCAAAATCTTAAAAAGGTAAGAAATTTAAATAAAATATTTTAGTAAAATTAATTCATCATATTAAAAGATAATTTTTAACTTTTCTGCAAAGATAACGTTGAAAAATTAAAACAATTTGAGGAACTTAGAATTTTTCTGTGTATTATTACATGCCATAAATACCTGTAAAACTCTTTTTCTAATTATTTCCAGTAAATTTTTATCATAAAGCGTTTTTAAAAGACGGAATGTATTTCCACCTCCAACAAAAATAGCTGATGCTTCAGCAACTGCAGCAGGTGGATCTTGGGCATGATGAATACTTTCACTTTCAAAACCTAAAGCAGATAAATTTGTACGAAAAATTTAATAAAAATATGTTTCACCATAAAAAAGAGAAGAGGTTTATAATACTAAAACAGAGGTACACAAAAAAGTTTAGTTTTATTAGCACATAAATTGCTAGTTTATATCATAATTCTTACCTAAGGGTATTAATTTATTTGCTGTTAAATAAGAAAAGTAAACCTTGACAAAGGGAATATTAATCTGAAAAGTGCATTTATAGTCTACAGATTCTGAGATTTTATATAGATCCTTGCACACACTGCGAGATATACAAGTAATTTAATTTATACAGGCTGAAATAGATTATAATTTTCTTTATTAGCGAATTTCCTTAGGAAAAATGAGCTATTGCAGTGGCCCTTATGGTAAGACCCAAGGTCGGGAGTAGCGAATGAGCACCGATCATGGTCCCCAGAACAAGTTTTTTGGTGTCATTAAAAATCATATATGTATATATGTGTTCGCACTCTAGAGGCCGCATTTTAGGTCCGATTTGGTTCAAATTTGGTACACATGTTGGTTGTCTACGTCGCTCGGACGAGTTCGTTAGCCAAAAAAATCCAACAATCGGAAGCACGTTTTTTGACCGGAAGTAACTATTTTTTGAGATTTTTCCTACGAGAATGAATTTGTTTTTCAGTTTTTTCTACATATATAAATGTAGGACGTTATTCGGTTTTTTACGCGACCTTATAGCTCGCTTGGTTTCCCCAAAATCGATCAAAACGTAAAAAACCTAAGAAGTACCCGGTTCAAAGCCATGTGGTGGATTCTACCGTGGGGTTGGCGTGCAAAGCATGCAATGCTTTGTGTGTTGAAGATACAGTAGAACCTCTCAAATCCGAACCCCGCAAATCCGAAATCCCGCGAAATCCGAACGTGGTACCGAATTTATTTTTACAAATTAAAGTTAAAAAAATCATGAACAAATATTTAAAAATATGTATTATGTTAAAAAAATTTACAAACTGTATGATATAACCTTATTCTACATTACAAACTCTAGATATAACTTTACATAAGTTATTCTAACATAAATAGTGTAATAACTTATCATTTACAATCTACAATACAATGGCAATTTTAGTACATGTGTCTACTTACAATAAGCAGGATTGAAAAACAAAATACAGTTGACTATTCAAATTGTTTAGAAAAAATACTTTGCCAAAACCATGAAATAACTAAAAAACAACACAATAACTTAACATATTTCACTTGAAATCAGTTATCTTTAACTGTCGCAACGACGTAAACCTTCCCAAGGAGGCAATTGTGCGCCAGCGTCGCATAAACATGACATCATTTGGCGTGGAGGCTGCGTGTTGCTCAACGTAGCGCACTGCGATGTCCAGAGCAGTAGCAGCGTCAGAATGAGTCACAACCTCTGTCAAAGCTTCTTCTCCCTCACTGTCACTTCCTGTTACATTGCTGTCATGTTTACCCCGGACTTGATTCACTAAGACGTGCTCGCTATATTCTATATTGACATCTTCTGCTGCCCACTCTTCTACACAGCCTTCTCCAGCATTTTCACATCCTGGCAATTGTTGAACAAGCTGAAGGAGCTCAGTTTCATCATTTTGTATATTAAATGTAGGGGATTTCTCGAACTTGAGGCTAGGCCAAATCTTCTTCCAAGATCTTTGCAGTAAATTGACACTTGCATTGTTCCACGATTCTGCAACCCAGTAAATAACATCTTTTATTGTAACCTTCTTCAGCTTTTCAAGGATAGTAAGAGAGCCTTCTTCTTCGATTAGGTATTGCAGAAGCAGTTTTCGGTAGCTTAGTTTTACGTTCTGGAGCACACCCTGATCCATCGGCTGCAGCAATGGTGTTACATTAGGAGGCAGAAAAACTGCTTTTATGTCTCCGCATACCAACCGCATGTCTGAAGGGTGGGAAGGAGCATTGTCTATCAAAAGTAAAGCTCGCGGTGGCAATCCGTTCTCTTTATTAAAT
>JAGFPH010000071.1:1003365-1052092 GCA_018207615.1 Philaenus spumarius
GATTTTTTGGTGTTTGAAAGCATTTTTTCAAAAATTAGCCAAATATAGTAACTATACCCCAATCTAAAAATGTTCCATAGCTTTTTTATAGACAGGTTCGAAGAATGCATATATGCCTGTAAAATATTCATTGATGTAAAATTTACAAAGTTATTAGCTCAAGAAACAAAACATTTTATATCAATTTCAAATTTCTTATTTTGAAAACACCAGTTTTTCCTATTACAAGACTGCTAACAAAACTAGGCCTAGTTTCAATAGTAATTTAGGAATGTATGCTTTGCCCAAAAATGAAATATTATTATAACAAAGTGTAGAGAATAAATCAAAGAATTGAACTGTATACTTGTAAATTATTATTTCATAAACATATTTGACTTAGTTTTACTTGAATCACAAAATTAGATCAAAGGAATGAAACCTCTAACGTACCAAGTCTATACAATATCCTGTGTGACTTGACCGTTAGAATTAGCGTGGGAGCGGCGAGTTTTGTATTCAACAAAAGCCTGTATTTCCCAGGTCTGTACGAATAAAACCGTTACAGTAAATGTGGTGCATTTGTTTGTCAAATAAAAAACAAACATGCATTTTATAGCTTTCACTCCTCTTCAGCTAGTTTAAAGATGAAGCCATCGCCTCAAGTTATACTTCATGTATCAACAACCTGAGCCTTGTGTGAATTCTTAAAAATTTTTTGTTATTTTTGTGGCGGATATTCTTAAATAATTGTATGATACCTAGATTAGTTATATTAATCGTGGATACATTCCTATTGATACTGGATATGCGCCTAAAGATTGCTGAAGTCAGGAATTAGGTAATTTAGGGGAAAGACGCTAGTTTGGCTTGTAGAATAAGTCCGACTGTTAGCAATCTTGGTCTAGTGCAGATTCCAGACTCCAAGGACTCTCTTGCCTCTACCTCCATCCAGTAGAAAGTCTTGTTACATTTGAAGTTACACGTTGCCTGCCGTACTGGACATCCTAATGCTTTAATTGGAAGCTTAAGGAACCTACTCTGATAAGAGAAGTTGTGCAGGTATTATGATTGCAATAACTAAACAACTATTACCCTACACCATTTTTTTTTTAAAGGCGAAAAACCTCGGTGGTTATCATCGCCTGGATAATGAAGAGCATTTGCATAACAGGGCTGTAAAAGGCCCTGTTACACCATTTTCTTTTTCAATAATTGCAGTACCAACTGAATAAAATTATAGTAAATCATATAGTCAATGTTTGCAACTGATTTCCAGATTTTGAAGAGAGACAAAATTTAGTAGGTATTATGTGGGTTTACCATTGAATTGGTAGTATGTGTAAAATATGTATAAAATAGAGAATCTTATACTAATCAGAACGAGTTTTCGCTTTATAACTGTAAGTAGAAAAGTAGATATTTTTCTGGACCTGAGAGATAATGAAGAAAACAAATTGTATTCCTTTCCATCTTTTTAGGAATATTTTTGGATAAAATGTAAAGTTCATGCTTTATTTAAAAATGTGTATTACGAGTATCAAAATTTCATTCGAATTGTTTTGTTACAATGAAAACAATTCACACTATATTACAAATTCACCCCATTTAAGGATAATTTAAGCCATTTTTTTAGAAATTCTTTAGAGATTAGCAAAGTACATGCATCTTAGTTTCAATGCAGAGGATGTTGTGGTTTATCCATTTCCTTCTTTAATTCATTCACCACAGTTTTAAAACAAACTGAAAAAATTATTATTCTTTTATGAATAACTACTATGTTTAAAAGTACAGATGAGAAGTTTTTATGACTCTGAGAAGCTGAATTTGTTTAATCTGTGGTGCGTTTTCATTTTATAATGTAGGTTATATTGTAGGATTGGTGAAGTAGAGTTTCTTACTTATCTAGGTGTGTATACAAATTGGAATGTAAAATAATTATTGAAATACAGCAGGATTTTAATTATTTGCTACATATTTCTTATAGGTTTGTTTGGCGGTTGAGGGATATAATGATACAGCTTTAATTATTATTATAAATTTTAGCTTTAATTTATAAATTAAAGTTCAGACCGAAGAGTGTACCATTTCTAAACCAAAATATAGTTTCCCCTGTTTCGGAACAATGGGACGCAGATAGAATAAACGGTACCAGGAACTGGCACATACTTTCTCACAAACATATTTAAATTATTAAACGTCACGGTGACTTGTAGGGTGGGGTAGGAGAGGTGATTTTGTATTAATGTTGTTTTCCCATAAAAATCCATAAAATAATGGAAAAACCAACTTTTCTCAAAAACGGCTCGAACGATTTTGATTAAAATTTTACAGTTTATAGTACTATAGGTCCCTAATAAACTATAAAATTTTAATCAAAATCGTTAGAGCCGTTTTCGAGAAAAATTGATTTTTCCATCATTTTAAGGGTTTTTATGGGAAAATTACCCTTAAAAATAAAAAATTCACAAAAATGAAAAAAACGCCTGGAGATACCGTGGATTAGTACCTCCATACCAAATTTCATCAAAATCGGACTACTGGTTTAGGCTCTATGTTTGATAACATCCGAAATTTTTATTTTTAAGGGTAATTTTCTCATAAAAACCCTTAAAATAATGGAAAAATCAAATTTTCTCAAAAACGGCTCTAACGATTTTGATTAAAATTTTATAGTTTATTAGGGACCTATAGTACTATAAACTGTAAAATTTTAATCAAAATCGTTCGAGCCGTTTTTGAGAAAAGTTGGTTTTTCCGTTATTTTATGGATTTTTATGGGAAAACAACTTTAATACAAAATCACCTCTCCTACCCCACCCTACAAGTCACCGTGACGTTTAATAATTTAAATATGTTTGTGAGAAAGTATGTGCCAGTTCCTGGTACCGTTTATTCATCTTGTCATCCATTTGAATACTGTACTTGTGGATTGAAATAGTGCAAATAATGCGATGAGACTAAAATGGCTCTCAAAATTTTTTAATGATTAGGCATACGAATCATAAATAGTAACCCTGAAATTGAATTTTGGATTATTGAAACAATTAATTCAAAATATACTTATAAATTCATGTCTGTAAATATTCCTATTACAAAATATCTCAAAATAAGCTTTAAGAAGATTATTAATATCTAAGATTAAATACTGATAAATTCAAGTAATCCATTTTGTTACATAAATTATTAATATTGATTGATTCCTCAAAGTTGCAAAACATGAAAGAGCAAAAAACTGCTATGTAAATTAAGACATTGATTCAAAGATAAAGTAACGACTTAAAACAATAGCACACAAGAGTTATCATTGTTCCTTTTAATTATTGCTTCATAAATGAATAGTTAATTACAAAAACAGTTCACATATGAATCATTCATGCATTAATTAAACACCCTTATCACATTGTTAAGAAAGCAGCCTTTACTTAATTCTTTAATTTACTTACAAGGCTTGAACTTCTTAATAATTAAAGATATCAATTAATTAAGACAGTACTATTTAATCATAATGGTTTTGGGGAAAAAAAGATCCAGTCTTGGAATTTCATTTCGGTGAAATGGCCTTAAGGGTCTGCTGTAGTGGCGGCCATCTTGGATTTTTATCCCATAAGAGCATGTTAAATTTCAAACCATTTATTTCGTTTACTTTTTATCATAAAATTGTTTGCAAGATCTCATTTTAAGCACAGTCACAATACGCATCCGTCTTGCAATTTACATAAAAAAAAAATTTGTTATGTAATTGACATTTTGTGAGTACAAAGTTTGAATTTTTTTCCTAACTCAATAAAAAAATAATAATGAAAAATAATTTGCAAGCCGGATCCGGAATTTTATAAAGAATTTTTTTTCAACACTCAATTACAAAAGATAGACTTATAAAATGGTTTGAAATGAGGCAATGTCAGCGCAATGTTGATTTCTCGTTTACTGGAGCAGACCCTTAACTTAATATTAAAATCTTCCTTCACTTAAACTTACCTATTGTTTGAAATGCTTTCTTTACTTTTTCAAAATAACTATTATGGTTGTGTAAAGCATATGGTATAAACAATATTTTACATACATTGTTTCTGAAACAACAAAAAAACACATTAATGAAATTTAGTAATCCCAATATTTGTAACTATCTTATACACAGATAAAGGTATATAACAAAATATTAACAAAATTGTAGAAGTTTATATTAAAATTTTAGGTCAAAGTTCTGTTAAATTATTTAAAGAAATTTCTTCACATGACCACTATTGAAAAAGACCACACTTTTAGTAAGCGAACAGTGGTTTTTGAATGGTGTCCTATAACAAACATTCCACAACTCTTTCGAAAAGTAAGTTTCTAAAAGCTATTTATTTTTTAGAAAAACTTAAAATTAAAAATTTACAAAAGTAATAATTGATTGCAATTTAGTTGTAATTTATTAAACTGAATTTAAAACAACACATTAGGTCTACTTAAAACAAAACTGTTATTATTGTGATATTCGCAAAAAATGTTCCCCCAATCAGTTTTTAATATCAACACAATTTAAAAACCAGCTAAAAGGTACAAATTTGCTCAAAACAGTTCACAAACTAGAAGGATATCTTTATTTTCAGTGAGAAATATACTTGAGAATACCCACTGATTTTCAAGACGAATTTAATACACTAAAAAACATTGTCATCAGAAATGGACACAGCTGATCTATTTTGACAAATTTTATGAAACAACAAAATCTAAATAGAACAGAAGAAGACAAGATTATGTAGTTTTGGATTATAAAAAATAGTTCAAGCTTACTGTTGTTAAAATATATCAAAGCAGGGCTGACAACTTACCTATGAAATTAAAAAACAATTTACATAGTGTCTTAAATATAAATAAAACCCATGACCATAAATTCAAAAATATGACAGAAAACTGTCATGCTGTGATTGTTCAAAATAATATGTAGGGGAAAACAGCAGGTTTACATCAGAATTCACAGTTGATTCTAAATTTACCCAGCATCTATTTCAAACCAAATAAAACTACTCTATCATCAAAAAAACACTATGTATATTACATCACTGTTAAAAGGAAAAATTAATGATCATATTAGAATAACTCGACATATGCAGAAAACTAAAAACTACAGCAGTGACAGTATATTTAAAAAAAAAAAAAAAACAACTGTTACTATGCATACCATGTGTTTGTTTTAAATTTATAAAAACGAGAACAAAACCAGCAACAAGCACTGGCCTGGACAATGGATGAGTATCCGAAATGGTCACGGTGCAAAGTAAAAATAGTATTTGACTATTGTGAGGCTATGTAATCTTAATATAAATATTATTTATTTATGGTAAACTGTATTAAGTTTGTAGCGGAACTGATCTTATTATAATTTTTTATTTGTCTGTTGTGATATTAAAAAAACAATATAAGTTACTGTACTAAGCTCTTTTTGTTCTCTGAAATACATAAAACCCTCTAAATATTTAGTTTATATGTTTTCTCATCTCGATCTTAAAAAGCTTAGAAATTATTAATAGCCCGCTGTTGTTTAATAGCCGCTTGTTGTTGTTTATAAAGCCCGCTGTTTTATCTGCAAATCAAATTAGAAACAGCTGTTATAATATAATAAAAGTTAAGTTAATTCTCTTTCTTACTTGGATAGAAATGATTTAATTTCTTCTAAAGCATACTGCAAGTATTCAGTTCCATGAATTGTAGATGTGGAAAGAAGCAGAATTTGTCTTTTGGCCATTTTTAAAACGTAAAACTTAATTTATGACTGAAATAAAAAATACAAACAGGTTAGAAGAATATTAATTTCCAAATAAACAATAATAGAAACTACAAAATCAATGTTAAATCACAAGTTTTAGTCTTGTTCTATTTTCCAGCAAAACATTCTGAATAATAATTTGCTCATTATTAAACAATATACATAAATAAATATGTTTAGTAAGGTGTACTGTAAAAACAATAATTATTCCCTTGCGGTTATAAGAATTTACTAAAGAGTTCTGTATAAGCTAATTATTGTATTTTTTTCTTTTAATAATTTCTGCAACTGCCGATAGAAAAAACTTTTAATATTAAATTTATTTACAAGAAAAAATTTTATTCAAGGCAGATTTTAGGTTTTAAATAACAAAGTCTGTAAAGAATATACACAAAGACATGATGATATATTTTTAAGGTTCCTTATGATACCCTGTTCCTCAAGATATATTTTGAGAGTGGGGTTGTTTTTTAAGTAAAATTTCATTTGTAGACAGTGGTAGTGTTCAGTGGCAGTTCCAAGTACGAGCGAACCGGGCAACCACCAAGGGCCCCGCCTTTCGGGGGTGCCGCATCAATGATTTGCATTTTCAAATTTTTTTATTTTTTAATCCCAATGAAACTTAAAATATCTGTTTAAATTGACAGTCGGTAGTCCGTGTAAGTGTAACTCAACACAACTGTTTTTTTTTAATGCATTTTTCTTACTTTTATTGGGTTTTTTAAATAATACTATATGTACTATTTATCACTTCAAGATTGTTTTTATGTGTGTACTCCGTACTAGTTGTTTTTAGACAATAAAACGATATTTCTCTTTTATTTTTGTATGCGTTGAGTTTGTAATAATTGGGCCTCATAGAGGAAGTATTTTCCTAAAAAAAATCATGGTAACTGTGTACGTTTAATATGAGCTTAAACAGCGTAAAAAGTGAGTTAAGAGCATGTACTTTTCAAAAAAATTTTACCCTGGAGTTATGAAATCCCCTCAGAACCCCCGCTAAGAGGGTCCCGCAAGTCTGAAACTGCCACTGGTAGTGTTACTCATTTTTTACGTTGTGTAAGGCTCAATGTTTCAAAAAAATTATAATCAGTAGAAATCATTGAGATGCAGGTTTGAACAATATATAAAAACTCACCTAGAATACTATTTGTTTAAATTTTCATAACAATAATTATTTACAATTCATCAATAAAGTGACTAAAATAAATGTATTTATATCTTCCCCACATTTTACAAAACATAAATTCAGGATTTATGGCAGCCATTTTTAAATGGTTTGAGATCAGTGTAGCATACAAAAACCATTAGTTACCATCTAGAAAAGGAAGGGGTACAGGTCAAACCTTTTTCAAACGTTTGAAATTGTGTAACACTCAACCTATGTTTACATTTGAAAATTCTTCTAGAACGACCCCACCCCCATAAGTTAAGTCTTTTAGAGCATTAGAATTTCAACAAAAATATTTGTCTTAGATTCTTTAGATGCCTAAATGAAGTGTCTAAAGTGGTTTGTTTACTAGCTAAAAAGCATGTGAGTGATATTACACTCATTATAATATAATATAAAGTTTTTAATAAAACAATACATTTTTTGTTTAGACCTCTACTACTAGTATTGCCTCACAGAAACACTTATAAAATAGCATTTTACTCTGAAATTTGATTAGCTAGAATGCTCAAGTGAGATAATCAATAGCATTGCTAGGTTTTCTTTAATAAAAGGACAATCTAAACCAAACAACTTCAAGTTGTTTGTTAAAAGTAAAAGTATATTCATTTTATAATTTTTTCTAACAAATATAACAACAATATCTATTGAAATTGACTTGTTAAATAAATGATAGGCCCTACCTACTTAATAGAATAAAACTTACAAATAATACATTTATCAAATCAAACATATTCTTATTGCTAAAGATGGACACATTGTTGTTGAATCAAAATACTGGGTTATTTAAAAAGAAATAGACTCTCTTCTAAATTAATAACATTGAAACTGCATAACTTATACAGGTCATGTTCTAGCATCAGTCAAGGTCACTAGATAGTAAAAGTCGCCTCATAGTAATGTAAACAAACTCGAACCCTCCTCCTTATCCAGTGACGTCATTGTAGTAAAAAATGCCGCTACCATGGGAGATGTATGTAGTTTTACTAAAACTACGTCACATCCCCCACTCCACTTTTTTTTTTCATATTTCCCGAATGAGGCAACTTTTACTGTCTAGTAACCTTGAGCATCAGTGAGTACCATAGCTAATAAACTACAGATTTACTTTAACACCTGATTGTTGCTAATAAACAAAAGTTTTACTTTAACAGCTGATTTTTGGAACATGCTGCTAGATAACCCTTCTTTTTGTTGATGCAAAAATGGTTAATAATAGCGTTGAGAAAGCTTTTTGTGTGCATTGTAGCTTTTTGTGTGATAAAACACAATCAGTTACTTTTGTGCAACGCCGTTTTAGGACGCTCTTTCAAAAAGACCCACCGGGTAGGCAGTATATTTATGATTGGCACAAGAAATTAAAAAATTAACTGGGTGTGCTTAAGACCACACGTTGGAAGTGATAACTTCTATGACTACGGGGATTTTTAACTCGGTAAATGTGTACAATTATAAGGATTATAAAACTGTAGGCCTATTTGTTCAAATTGTTTATTTATATCCGTTATTATATATTTAAAGAAAGGTAAAAATATTATCTTTTAGTTACCTTTTATTTCATATTGATAGATCAAATGATTTAGAAGTTGTTAATATTACAGTAAAGAAATTAATAATCAAATATGTTATACAAAGATGTACGAATGTTTGCGAAGTTAAACAGTAGGTATCCTTCTTTAAATTTGTATAAACGAATATATTGATGATCAAAGGTTAGTTTTATATACAGTTTATAACCCCAAAGCAAATCTTATAACGTGTAGAAGCCCATATAACTTATAGATATAGAAGCCAACATTAGTTGTATAACTAATATATAAGAAAATTAACATCACAAGAAATTTTAATGGTTGAAGTTGTAAACATAACCCCAAAATATAATCTACGCTGGGTTTTGTTTAAGAATTACAGATGATGGGCGAAATCAGCTGTTATATTATATTAACTAATTCTTATGTGTTAATTTGATTGCTATGCTAATAAATGTAAATAATGTATTAATAATATTCCCTCTCCACGATCTGACTTGTGTCTAAACAAAAGCGTGACGCGAGACCTCGCGAGAAATCTGGCGTGATTCGAGATCTCGCGAGAAATCTGGCGTGACGCGAGATCTCGCGGGAAATCTGGCGTGATGCAAGATCTCGCGAGAAATCTGGCGTGACGCGAGATTACGAAAACATAGCCAAGTTGAAAGCACCCAACGGGCCAATAGAAGTTATCACTTCAAAAATACAAGTTGTTTGTGCAAATCAAAATGTTCTGGCAGGCCATCACTCATGCGTTGGCCTCCTCGTAGTCCAGACTTGACCCCATGTGATTTCTTTCAGTGGGGTTATGTTAAAGGTCAAGTTTTTATTCCCCCATTGCCATTGAGCCTCTTGGAATTAAGGCAACGCATAAGAAGAGCTATAGAGAGTGTTGACATCAATACCCTTAACAGAGTATTGTCAGAACTAGATTATTGAATTTATGTCTGTCGTGTAACCAGACATTGTAATGAGGACAATAGGTGCTTTCTTTGAAATCTGTCTGAAATTGCTTTTAACACTATACAATGATAGTAAAATTTTAACATACCGGTATAAAAGGAGTACCAACCAACTAAAACTGTCTAGCTTAGCGCTATATAGGCCTATTATGTGTTGTGTTCTTTTTGTATTTAATGTTTTTGAGTTTTTATGAATATATGAAGGCCTAAAAAGTGATAACATGTATCAAAACATTTGTTTGTCGCCATTCCGAATATTGATATAATAAATATATATTTTGACTTACCGTCTACAATATTCAATTTGCTGTCGTGTATGATGGCCGTATCAGCTATTCAGCCATTTTATGGCAGTACTTATCGGAATGTTGGGCCCAACCAGTCGAAGATTTTTCAATTGACTCTGTTTTATCTTTTTTAAATAATGTATTGTGTTATTTATTATTATGTTGTGTTAATGTTCTGTAATGAGTGTTTTTGTGTTAATAAGTGACAAAGGATATCCTGCTAAAAATACTTGAAAATGGCTGAATAGCTGAAACGGCAGTCGTATACGACAGCAAATTGAATATTGTAGACGGTAAGTCAAAATATATATGTATTTGTAATATATACTTGAAAATGGTTGAATAGCTGAAACGGCCGTCGTATACGTCAGCAAATTGAATATTGTAGATGGTAAGTCAAAATATATATTTATTTGATAATATATACTTGAAAATGAGATTACGATCTCAAAACGCGTCATAAATAGGACTGCATAACGAAGTCACACGACAAACTAAATATCAGGAAAAATACAGTTATTTTCTTACTGTAATTTTCATTTCAAGTGACTTAGATACAAAAAATCATGAAAACAAAAGGACATCTTGGCAATTTGTCAGGACAATGGGACAGAAGCTCTCAAAGCGAGACTGACTCACTAAAACTCGACATCACTAAAACTGACTACCTTGGTTATAATGTTTCATTCCATTGATTTTCTTTTCTTTTTTTTGCCAAAAATACAATTTACGCAACAAGGATCATTATAGTGGGATAATTATAGTGATTATTCAACAAGATCATTGAAATTAAATAATAATATACAATAGAATTAAAATATCTTACTTATAGGCTACATAAAATGAACAACCTCACAACACAAGTCACACCCATACAACAATTTACAGCAAACCATTATATCACAATATAAATACTGCCAGCATTACTGTAACAAAAACACATACACAATATATATACATCCACAATATGTTCCAAACTCCAGAAATAGATGTGTGGTGCAGAAAAAAATTTCATGGTGTTCTAAATTAATTCTCTGGCTGTTTTACCGTAATTTCCATTAATTTGTTTGGGAGTTTAATCATAAGGATAACTACTGCTTAACTCAGAATATTTTTAGTCTTTTCAAGTCTTTGTGGCCTCCGCTGATAGTTATTTCTCCCCTGGTGTTATAACCATGAAGTTGACTTCCAACAGAAGGCGTATATTAAAATGTGTAGTATATTTTAAATACTTGGGAAAGTCAACATTGATAGATTCTTAAAAGGACATACGTAAACACAAGATTCCATTTGAGTCAGGCCAGCTACCAGTCTCACAGCAGCTCATATTTGGACTTGAGTTTTCTCATACAGAAATTCCACGTTTAGTTAAGGAAACATTAGGCCATAACTTAGTAGGTCATATGCAGAACACTAACAGTGCCAAATATATTCTCTGACAACATCAAATATATGTTTCATCGTAGTTTTCTACATATTATGCCGTTTATATGTTCCTTCCAAGTTATTTACTAAAAATAATCCAACCAAGGAACTTTGCTGAATGCACTTTTTCACCCAAAGCAAAACAAGGAAAACATTTTGTTAATAAAAAAAATATAATTTTTTGAATAGGCCTATCCTTGGGGGATTACATAGAGTGTTAGGCCTTCCGCACACGGGTATACCCGTTTGCAACCAGAGTTTGAAACCAGTTTCAAACGCAACGAGTTTGCAACCAAAATAAAATCTGACTCCACACACTATGCGACTAAATCTGGATCAGTCGTCGATCTCTGTGCGAACAGGTGTACTGTGTAGTAATAGTGTTATGTTTGCATTCTCATTTATTACTTGATAAGTTATCAATAATTGAATAGTTATTTCTCTGAGTGTAACTTTAGACATTATGTCAAGTACTAATGAGGATGAGGAAGAAATAGTAGCATGTTTTCTTCGTCGCCGACACCAAAGAATACGCAGGAAATATTGGTGTCACCCATATATAGAGAAAAATATAAGGTGCAGACTATTCGTAGCAGTTGAACAATTAAAAGAGACAGACAGCAAGTTTATAGCTTTCTACAGAATGTCCAAAGAGTCATTTGTGGAATTGGTGAAGATGGTTGCTCCTTTCATACACAAGGTGGACACAAATATGAGGGAATGTGTTACTGCTGAAGAAAGAATACTAATGTTCATTTCTACTGCAACCTCGTGCCAAGCCTTGTCAGTTAAATCCTTTCTTGAGTATCCAGGCAATTTGTAATTGTACAGCACTTCATGCTTTTCCACCTCTCCAACAAATTTTAAATTAATTTCTTGATCACCCATATTTCACTTCACAAATACGTTCAAACACTAGAAACTATGCAACTCAACTGTTTGGTGACAAGAAAATATGGTCGCATGCAACCAGTCAAACACTGATTTCAAACTGGTCGCAGTTCAGTCAACCCGTGTGTTGATCCCCACTCCAGCACACGTCCAATGTCACCAAACAGTTGCACCTGCAAACGGTTTGAAACTATAATTTCAAACCAGTCGACCCGTGTGCTGAAGGCCTTAGTGCAGATGAGGGTGACCATCAATATTAAAATTATTTTGATTTATACTGAAACTAGGCTAGACACTTAACAGATACCGGTACAAAAATGCAAACCGAAACAGTCGCTGACAAATATTATAAAAGTTACAAAAGAAAGAAAACACATTAAATACAGATGAAAGTTAATCCATTTTTGTTAAGGTTTGGACTAAACTAAAGAAACTACTTAGAAACACTTCACTGAGAATACCAAAAAGATAAAATTAAATAATAATCTTCATTAAAAAAATATAAAAGATTCAACAAAAGAAATTAACCGTGCAAAATATAGATTTATCTTAATTACAGTAACATCCAATAACATTTCCATACCACACTTAAACCAGTTAAATAACATTTAACGAAATATAACATAAAAAGAGACAAAGGTAAATAATGTTGCCAAATTGAATGAAGAGCAATATGATAGCATATTTTTAATGTGCATGCACTAGTTAAAACATATACTACTTGGATTTATTAAATAAAAATACATTTTATTTATTGTAGGCCTAATACTGTATTGTGATAAGTTTGAATGATGAAATTGAATTCTTATAGGTTGTGAAACTTTAGGTTAGGTTAGATTAGATTTTTATATATTTTAATGAACATAAATTTTATATATCCTGTAAACATATTTCTGACAAGTTTGGACAAAAACGAGTCCAGCGGTTTTAAAGGATGACCTCTTACACCATATAACTTCCTCAGCTTTCTATCTAGGTATTCTATTACAAAGTCAATAATACTAATTTTGGCATATGTGATAGCCTTTCCTTTTGGTTCTAAATCGTATTATATGTTCTAGATTTAGATTAATT
Source organism: Philaenus spumarius (assembly GCA_018207615.1). Taxonomy (NCBI): domain Eukaryota; kingdom Metazoa; phylum Arthropoda; class Insecta; order Hemiptera; family Aphrophoridae; genus Philaenus; species Philaenus spumarius. The sequence goes on from JAGFPH010000071.1 coordinate 1,016,439, forward strand.
TCAAGCTACATCTGTCAACAGGATGCAAGAAAATTTACTGCATTTAATCCAAGTATGTATAGTAAGGTGAAAGGTAATGCATAACAAACAAAAAAAGCTGTGATACACAAACGTATAAACTTAGTTTATATATTGTTAAACTTCCAGTTACCTAGAAAGTGATTACAGATGAATGCACATCGCTCACAGTATTTGAACACAAAATGTTACACAACCTGATGCACACTTTAGAAGCTAAACATAAAACGTTTTGCACATATTGAATGTCTTCTTTAAATTAAACTAATATTATAACTGTTCAATATAGGTTTGTAAACCTAAATAGTTTTTTTTTTCACAAATAACGATTTTATGGAAGATAAAGGAGACACAAAGTTAGATTGATGAACTAAGCTAGCCTAAATCTAATCAAATGATATTTAATGGACACCAAAAGTACTGAGTCTTCAAAGATAAGGTTTACTTCTTTTTTGCTAGTTCTCTCTCTTTACAATCTATAACGGCAAGGTTGTGACAAGCAACATAAATATGAATACAAGTAATTAATGTTTTTACAAACATGACTGGAGCAGAAATATAACAAATGATTCGAAACAGGCTAAAACTGGCAATAATTGGTCCTTCCGAGAAGTTTAATAAATACAGAGTAGCAAAAAATGCTTCATTTCCCAAGCACATAAAAAAAAGAACAATCCGATTTGTGTAATAAACCCTCATAATTGGATTGCTAGACATATCCATAAATTTGTGGCTGGCTTTTCCTTGAAGGGTAGTTGTATGAAGATATATCCAATGACCAGCAATATCAATAGCCATACTCAGTTGGAAGAGAAACATGTATTGGGGATAGAAATAGCTTAATGTAACACACAGACACATAGTTCCACAGCGATCTGTAAGTTGATCCAACATTGCACCAAATTTTGTACTTTGATTAAAATATCTTGCAGCATGTCCATCTAATGCATCTAGCAAACCACTGATTACATAGCACCAACAAGAGATGACATAATGAGTGGGCATAAAATAAAAAGATATTATTGCCAAAACAATTCTAGCATAACCTATAATATTCGGAACAAACAAAAAGATATTTTCAGTAGCTACTGAGCTTTCCATATCTGATTAAAAAAATGAAATAGGTCAACAAACTAAATGTGCATTAATGTTGGTGTTGAAAATGTAACTTAAAGAAGGGCCTAATCAGAGTGTAAAGTTGTCAAATGTCTCTCAACTTATTGCGAAGTAGCTTTAAACCACTGCTCTGTTATTGTCAATTCAAGTTTTTGCAATACGTTATTATTTAATTTGCAACTAAACCAAAATCTCCTTTAAAATGGCAAAATATTTACCAATTAAATATACATTTAACTGTTAATAACAGAATAACATCACTTTCAAACCACAAATCACTAAAATCCTGTTATCTCTGCTAAAACTCCAGACTCCAGACTCCAGACGCCAAGATCTCGAAATCACTTCTTTCACTTGTCACTCTCTTGACATTGACAACAAATAAATAGATAGCGATAGCCACTAGCCAGAGATACAGTGACTAGATAGAGACAGTGTGGCCACATGAAAGCGGCCGCCATGTTTTTCCTAAAAGTAATGTTATCTGCCATAAAGTATAATGTAATTTATTTTCAAAATATTTAAAAAACGTTTTGTTTTATTTCATAAAGGCCTCGTAAACAACTTTTTAATTGTTAGAAAGCAGATAAGTTGTTTAAAATGAAATAACCTATAAAAAATAATTATTTTTAACCTACTATCACATTTTTTACTAGCCTATGCGGATAGTTGAGTAGCCCTACTGACGTTAATTACAAACTAATAAAGCTATATCAAAACAAGTTGCACTATTATTTTCTTTGTTCAATTCTACGTTAAAAAAACATTTTGAAGTTCAATTACATCATTTATGCGGTTTATTTGATTAAAAGTCAAGGTTTTGTATTATTTTCAAGGAACCTATAAATATTTACAAATGCAAAATTCAATAAAAAATAAACATAGGCCTACATAACAAATGCACCATAAATTTTAAACAACAATTTTGTTGCTTAAAATTCCCCAGAAAGTTTTGTGGCAAGTTAATTATGAAATTTGTATTTACTGATTTTAGGTTTCAATTCAGTTTGAAAAGCAAAATCTTAAAAATGATTTTATTAAAGCTAAATTTGAAATTTTTCCTAACTTAATGAATAAATTAAAATATCAAAAATTCAAAGTAAAACAAAACGAAAAATAAAACAACGAATAGGCCTAAATCAAAATGCAAAATTATTATCCTGTTGTTAATTAGCCTTTTTTATCAATGAATAAATTTTACAAATAATTAAATATTTTCAAAGTTACACTTTCAGATTTTTACAATGCATTTATTTCCATCTGATTTTTTTTTTTAAATAAGCGAAGCAATTAAAACTTCCCTAACTAACTAATTTATTTCTATGTCAATTGAAAGCTAATAATAAAATTAATGTCTCTAACAACAATTTAACATCGAAATTACAATTCTTTGATTTTGAGGTTAGGCAATTCAAGATTTTCAAGTTTAAGTTATTCAAAGCCGAAAAACAGGTTTCATTATTATTCCTCATTATTTCAGTTAGGCCTACTTATTAATGTGATTCTTGCCTTAGATTGTACCTTCACCAAGACTAAAAGAAAGAAAAAATAACGATGACAATTTAATTTGAAAACTATAAACAAACGTAGGGCTAATACGGACGAAATTATAGGTTTGGGCCAAAAACAGTTCTTAAAATTGCGTAATACTAATATTTATTGCATTTATCTTTTCTATTAATAAAAAGGATTAGCCTATGTTATGAACTTTTTAAAATGTTGTAAATAAAAGACTTTTGGTATGTACTTACTTCTGAAATATGCGCGCTGAAACGATTCCGTAGAGTGGCGGGAGTAGGCCTAGCCTAATCTGCTGCCATTTCCTTATTAATTTGGTGCAATATCACATACTTCAACACAAATCGCTTTAAAATAACTATTACGTTTATGTTAAAGTAAAAACTAACAAATATCTGTTAAAAAATCGGTAAAGTCGCTTTTAGAATATGTAAACGTGAATGAATGTAATGTAATCAGATACGAATTTAGGAAAAACATGGCTGCCGACATCTTGACCAATAGGAAACAAGACCTCACTTGGCCACACTGTCTCTAATATAGTCACTGTAGCCAGAGATAATATTACCAAGAGCGATAGCGCATTTACGAACATGAACCAAGTTGGCCAACTTCAATTTAACAACTTTACCACTTAGGAAAAATAAGTCCTACGATTCCACAACGTAGAACTTTGTAAAAGACAGTCTTTACATAATAATAATATAAATTGTACAAAATATTTCGTAAAGCAAAGAAAAAGAAGAGTATATTATATATTTTTCACCAATGAAATGAAATCAAATTAGGTCCAAATTGTTTTAAAACTCATATACTGGTATTCATAGTCGTTTCTTAAGGTAGCCTTAAAGCTCCCTCATGTAAGAAAACCGTAAGGTCGAATCATACCTTAAAGAGGCCTTACAAATAGTTTTCAATTCATAGACGTTTATTTAAGGTGGCCTTAGGTGAGGCTATATTTAAGGAGACCTATAGAGTAGAAGACACCTGTACCAATTTTACAAAAGTAAATACCTCTAGAACGAATATTTCATTAACTATAAATAAAGCTATCCTTGTGTAATTTAACTTGTTAAAGCATTTAAAATGCATTTATTTAGTTTATTTATGAACTTAAACAGAAATCGTTCATAACATTCATGGTTTTTTACTTTAATATTGTTGGCACTTACGTCCAACAGTTGGCACAAGTTAGCAACTACAAAATCAGCTGCTAAATTAACTGGTGAATTTATACAAACTGTTTTATTTTATGTTGGGAATTGGGATATAATATAAGCCTAAAATGGTCTCACTCTCACTCCCTCAGTCCCTCTCATCTAAACAAACTAACGTTTAGATCAATTATGAAATCGGTAGCCTACAAGTCTAGTTTATGTATAGCTCAATATTTACTTTTAGCTATTGCAATATTTAGTTAATTAATGACACCGATAAACTAATAAAATAGCCTTTATTGATTTTAAATTTACTCTGATTGTCACTCCAACTGAATAGTTTTGCAGTACAGTGTTCGTTTTGAGGTTATGTGCATACTGATCGCTTTCATTGTTTTCATTAATCATATATCATTATTAACTGTATGATTAAAATAAAATATTTATTGTCACATTTATTTGAACCGCTAGGCCTATCCAAAACAAACTCAATCTATTAAATTGTTTTATCATTTAATTTTGTTCAGTAGCCTACGGCAATACCTACTAGACTAATTAATTATAAAAAATATGCAATAGACTAGTTAGTTGTTTTCCTAAATATTTCTCGTGGCATAAAAACACAATGCTATCAATATTGTATGAATATGGGATATTGGTAATCATCTTTTATTATAATTTATGTGGTAGGCCTACCAATGTGGCAAAATTTTTTTTACTAAATCGGCATCCTTTGAAAATCGGTATCTCATTTCAAATTGCCGTTTAAATATTTTTTCCGAATGGATTATCATAATCCCGAATATACCGTTTAGGGATCCTTCCATAATAACATTCAAAATAAATAAATTCAAAAAAAGATTCATAATTAGCAATTTCGTGTGTTATTAGAATCACTTATAAACTCGCTAAATTTCCCCAAAGGTACGTTGGTAGCTACCTTGAGAAAATGACGAATTCAAAGGTACCTTTAGGCCTGCTTAATGAAAAGGAGCGACTCTGCATTGCAATTGAACCTAAGGTAGCCTTTAGGTAACTTTAAAGAAGGTTTTAAGGATGAGTTAAAATCTATACTTAAGGTTGGACTCTGCATTCAAAATTCATATCTTAAGGTCTTCTTAGAACCCTCCTCCAATGATGGTAACTTGGTTAACGAAATGTACATTAGGAAACTTTACTAGAACAATATATAATCAATACATTTTTACCAGTATATTTGTGCAGCGTTATTTGCCGACCTGAGGTTGGGACTTCAGTGTTTGAAATTGTTTACATTCACCATAGTACTTATTGAACATCTATAAATTAATGGTCGTTAATTTTTACCTCCCATATTTTATAAAAAATGTTCACTTACCAGATATTTAACCAAAAAATTTTAAGAAATGTAAGTATATTATAATATTAATCTATTAAAGTTGTTACATTTATGGAATTCAGTAAAATTGTACACAACTACAGTAAAATAACAAATATTTTTGAGCGAAAACGTAAATCTTGTAATTACAATTACTATACGTATTAGAAAGATAAACCAATATAATAATCTATTTATAGGAATGAAAATAAATTAAACTTTCAGTTCGGATGTAACACTGTGTAATTATTATTATTAAGTAATAACAATATTATTTTAAAACTGCAGGTAAATTTCGTAGCAGATTTTCCCTTAATCAGTTGTCACAAACAGCTGTTCAATGTGTAAATACCAACAGCTGACAAAATAAAATAATTGACCAGTCCATATGCCAAGAAGTTTACTTTAAAAAGGTAAAATTGTTTTGGTATAAGTACTGAATTAAATTCAAAACTTGTATAGTGTATTCTAAAAGTGACGCATTTAAAAATATTTCATAGTTGAAGGATATTTCTTTAAAAGAGATTATTCTCAATTGTTTCACTGTAAGAAATTGTATTGTTATAGTGTAAAGAATGTCTATTGATCATTAATACTCTATTTATTTAGCCCCTGCCCTTGGACGGTACATTTTTAGACAATTATTTTTCTATATATTATTTATCATAAATTTCTTTTGTATGGTTTAAAACGATAATATTTGAATTCTATTAATTCATTTGTAATTTTACCTTTTTGTTGCTAGTATTAATCTTTTATTATAATAAAAGTATTGTAAGGTTCAGACTTTCTAAGTGAAACTAGCAAATCATTATTTATGAAATAACATTTTTTCTTTTGTTTACTGTTGTTATTTTCAGGTAATCTTAAGTCATTAAGGCTTACTATAAAAAAGAGTTGAGAATCATCGTTAATTTAAAATGTTTACACCAATCTTTGTTAAATGTAAATTAAATTGATTAAATTTATACTTCCATGCTTATTAAATTTGGAAAAATTTATTCCCACAGTGAAGGAAAATTTCTTCAAATATCTAACTATTGTTCTCACCTAAGTGTAATCTGAGTTAAAGCAGTAGGCCTTTAGGCTAATGGTTAAAATGTATAGATTTAAAAAAATAGGTACTGTACCTTGTAAGAAAAATAGTGAAAAGAGTATTTTAGTTAAACTGATAAGCAAGCATAAGCTGTACAGTACCATTTATTAAATCTAAATAACTCACCATCCGAATTTTGTTAATGTACATTTCTGTACACATTTGTTTTTAATTTTAAAAATAAATTTATACACTATTACCTAATAAATGTGCATGGTTTTATATTTGGGAAGGTAGAACCAACAATTTGTGTAAACCTACATTTGAAGAACTTTTATTAAAATTATTTTTTAGAAAACGACTATACAGCTAATACCTTTAATGATATGATTTCAACTTTTATGTCGATCAGTTATAAATTTTAATATTTAGTTACAGTACCAATACAAAGAAAATAATAACTTATTCTAACAACCGTAGGTACTTAGTAAAATCCATTATAATTAAATAAAAACACTATTTTTACTTCTACAAAATGTTTTTTGAACCATTTCAACCTAGGTTTTGCCACATACGGTATTATTCAAAGAAGTTTACAGATAGTGTTTTCATTTAAAAAACATAGAAAAGACGTAAAGTATATTCTTTTTAACTAAAGCATATTATTAAATTAATAAGAATATTTACATATTTTATTTAAGATATGGTTCTTTCTTCTTCTACAATATTCTTACTGAAACAGTTTGTTTATAATTTCGGAAATATGTGATTACAGATTGTATTTCTTATACAAACAATTCAAAATTTGTCTTCTGTTGTATTTCAGGTACACTCTATATTTGCACAAAATGGATTCAGATAATTACTCTAGTGGAAGTCAGTTTGTTGGCAGCTGTTGGAATTATATGTCAGATCCAATGCTTATAAACATTTTTCAATATTTATCAGCAAAGGAACTGTTAGATGCTGGTCTCACTTGTCGCCTGTGGAATAGAATATCTTATGATGAACTTTTATGGAAACATTTATTTTACCGAGATCATAAAGTCGACCCAGCAATAGGAATAATTCCAGGTATTATACATGTTAATATACATTAGCTTATTTTGTACACTAAAAACAGCTGCACAGTTTTACTTATGGCAGAGAAGTTATGCTGATGATATATCATCATGAAGTCCTTTTTGTAATAGAAAACATGTACGTTAAATCAAATCATTAATAGTTTTTAATTTGGGCATAACACAACCATTTAAGGCAAAAATAAAATGCAAAGATAAGAAACTTTTTTCTGTGAAAAAATGTAGTTTAAAAAATATTTATTAATTGTCACTACCTTTAGGGTCATTCCATAATATCAAGTGATCAAAATAAGAAATACATTTTTCCTTCAAGTTTTTCATTGTTTTTGGTTCGTTGAATAAACACATCAAACGAAATAAAAATATATTAAAAAAAATCATCTCTTCTGGTTTAAAAACATCTATGGTTATAGTTGCCAAAAATATGAGTTTTTGAGCTTACGTAGATTTATATTTTATTCAATATCTCAGGCTAGAATCAAGATAGATCACAAAGACAATTCTTTTCAGAATTCAACTAGCTTTAATTTGATATATAACATGACAGTATTTTAAGCACTTAAAAATTTTAACCCTCGAACTCAAAATTTTAAAAGTTATTTCCAAAAAACGCATATTGTTTAAAATAAAAAAATAAAAAAATACCATGAATTCTTAATGTTTTATTACTAAGTTGTGCACAAAATTTCAAGTTGGGATTTTAATGGAATCACACCCAAATCTTAAAATTTGTTTTATTAAACACGGACATTTTTGGTTTATTTAATCACCGTTGAGCTGAACCAGTTAAATAAATAGGTATACATAGATTGTTCCAATTTTCTTTTAGTTTTTAAATAACATTTCTAAACTCTTATGTTTGGAAACTATTTTATCTTTCCCTTTTCTTGTAATTTTTCAAAATATATTAAACTCAGACAGATAAAAGCTCTAAATTCTTTGTTCATTTCAACAAATGTGATGAAATACTACTTTTTTATTAATATTTAAAGTAATATTTAGTTTAAAGTATTTTATTATTGTTATACTTATTTATTAATGGTACTGTACTTATTTAAACTCTTTTTGAAACCAAACTAAAATGTTGCTGCTACTAAATTTCTCAAATTGTTTTGATTCTTCTTAAAATCCTTATAATATATTCTCAAGTTGCGCTTAAATTCAAACACTGTTACTCATTACGTTATTTCAATACAGTAGAGTCCCACTATTCCAAAAATCCGCCTATTCCGAACAGGGTTCAGAAAAATACCTATTTTTAAACATAAAAACAGGAGAAATTAAAAAAACGTTTGTGAGAAACGTACATTTATTGTTGTAAAAATAAGTTGAATAAGGACATACATAGAGCCTAAGCTAAGCTTGATGAAAATGTCTGAAACCCAAAGGGAATGAAAGCTGGTTTTGGTTCCTTCACGTTTTCCATCCGTTTTGCGGGTAGGAAGCTACCGCAACAAGCATCTGGTGAAACGGATACCAGGTCCTTCAGAAAGAAGGAAAGATTAGATACAGCAGCTATAGGCACTAATGGTGGCAGCTAGTGTTGTTGCCATCTGCCAGTTGTTTTCATCCATTTTTCTCCTTCGTTTTCGTTATCCTTAAGGAATTTTTTTTCTTGACCTTTTTAAGATAATGCGGTAGTACTTACGGACAGACTGCGGGATGACAAAACGGACAGTTCGATCAACTTATCCCTTCCCTTCCATTTTTAGAAGAAATCGAATTCGTAACGAAAAGGAAGGAATGATCAGGATGATATAAACCTACACTAGAGCGAGGTCAAGAGCATTTGCCGCGTCTACGTGGGAAATGAATTCAGTTTAAGCTTTCACCTCCTCCTCGCTTTCCTCCGAGCCGATCTACGCTGTATAGAACTGACACTAGCAGATGACCCCGCACTTAATTTACGCCTTAACAAGTCAATAAGTTGATATTATTCATGAAATCCGCCTATGCCGAATTCCCGCTACACTGAACGGTGTTTGGTTCCAATTAGTTCGGAATAGCGAGACTCTACTGTATAGATAATTCAGTACAAAAACAATACAATACATTTCAAAATCTGAAAAGAAAAATTTAGATTTTTAGAAGTAAAACTATTTTCCTAGAATTTTGAAATATAGATACTGTATTGCATAGATAGAATATAGTTGTTACCTTAGAATTTCAATTTTTTTTTATTCTACTAAAATAAATCGCTAGATAGCATGTTTATTAACTGTTTTATTTAAGGTAAATCATCATGGTTGCAAGAATACAAACGTCTTTGTTATCATACGCCAACTGTTTGTTCGGAAGTGCTCACCGACCACGCTCACCAAGTTCTTCATGTTAGCTTCTCACATAATGGGACAATGTTTGCTACCTCTTCAAAAGATGGCTATATCATTGTGAGTCTAAATCTATTCAATAAATTCTATAAAACTGATAATTACTGGAAAAAACGCCAGAGTCAAATTGGCATGTTTATGTTGTCAGAGGTAAATCTACTAAATTTGAGTTATGTATCGAATCTGGTTTATTGCGGTGTTATTTGGTTGGTTAGTTTCTTTTATTTGTAATACGAATACTAGCTTTGATATTATAAAGCTATTAAGTGCAGAAGAAAGTACTAAATAATAAAATAAAAATTGCTTTAAAGAAAACATTTTTGGCTTGTCTATCAGTTGTTAGAAATCAATACTTAGCATCCATTAAATGAAAGTAGTAAGAATGGAACACCCAAGATGTACTTATCAGTTTTTCTTCTTTAAAGATCATGGAATATTAACTGTAGAGTAAATGATATTAGCTTATTATATTAGAATTCAATTTTGAGTAATTTGAAAGTTGTGATTAATAAGTTGTTTAATCTTATTTAAAACTAGGAGAAACCCCTACGTGCTCCGCACACCAACCCCGGTGAACCCTTCTATACACATAATCATGTTATGATTTCTTTATAATAAAGGTGTAGGATTAATAATAACCCCAAAACTAAGATGGTAAATAACGTAATAATGTTCAAATCACATTATTTCGTACATTTTATAACAGCAATTATAATAAAGCTTAAAACAACCAGTAAGATTCAAGTCTACACTTTAATAAAAACCTAACCTAAAAGTTAGAAATACAAATAATTGCTTCAAAGTTTAAATCAGCTGTTAATGGAAATATTAGAGCAAACAGCTGTTAACAGCAAACAGATGTTTTATCTGTTATTTTATTCAATTGGTTGCTATGTGTAAATACATGTGTTGGTTCATCAGTCTAGGCCTAACCTAAGATTTTTTCTGTCTAAATTTACAAATATTGAAATGAAAAATGTTTTTATCAAAATGAATTAGCTTATGTTACTCAGGGATAGTGTAGCTTACTCAGGGATAGTGTAGCTTTTTATTAGTAAAACTATTTTTTCAATTGGTTCAGTAGTTCTAGAGATTACCCCCTACATACAAACAAACAAACAAATTTAAAAATACTCTTATACTAATTATTAAAATAATCTTATTTTAAAAATACTAGTATAGATTAAACACTGCAGTACCAGGCTCATGTCTGTTTGCTTCATTAAAATATTCAAATGGCTATATACCATACTTATTGCTCACACATTTTTTAAATGATTAAGTGAAGGCTGTTTGTAACAGTGCAGTTGGTAAGTCATTTCTTTTCCTTTATTGTTTTTAAATTGATATAGTAAATAGAGTTATTTTTTTTAAGCACATTCAGAAAACTATTATTTAATTTTGAATGTATAATTTTGTTAAAATATGTAAAAATATTTTGGAGTATAATACAAATTTGATATATTGTGGTAAGATCCCCGAATCACTGAATTTATAAATAGCTTAGTAAAATATTACTTTTTATATGTCCACCAAGTGTGTTAAAAACACTCTATGCATTAAAAACACAACCGTGTTTCGGATGAATTTCACTCAGGTCTCGAAACATTAAAAAACTGTTACAACATATTCATCGAGTGTATTCAAAGATTTGAGATTTATAAGGCGGTAAAAATGGAACCACATAATGTCCTAAATGATAAATTATCTTTTATTCCAACATAATGTTTGACACTGCCTTGAAAACATCGAATGATTTTGCGAAGGAGGGAAGAATGTCATCGACGGTTGGTGGGGATGCTTAACGGTAGTTCTGACCCGGCTTTCGTGCTGACAAAATTGAGTAATGTACTAATTAATTTAAATGTATACGTTGTTTGTGTTTGTGTTGTGCAGTTATTAAATGTTTTGACGACCTCATGTGAGTGATAATTCCAACACCTGATGATTGATTAATGAAATTCATCCGAAACCGCGGTAGTGTTTTTAGCGCATAGAGTGGATCACTTGACGGACATATTTGAAAGACAATAATTTATTAACCTATTTATATATGATATATTTTGTTAATTCCCCAAAGTTGGGAGCCAAATTATAATTCAAACATGAACATTTATAAGTTAATAATTAATAAAAAGTTGATTACAAATTCATAATAGGCCTGAAATTGTTTTAAAAAATATTAAGAAATCAATAACTCAATTTTGTGGTTTACAGTAAAGAAATATTTATTAACTTTTTGTAACATGAACATTTACAACAAATACATTATTACTCCGAAAATACTATTGGTTTGATTTAAATTATGAGCATAAAATTTCAATAAAATGTAATTTTAATCAATTCTCTCTGTGTATCAGGGTCTGGCTAATAACATGCAATTATGTTTTATTGTTAATCTCTGACAAATACAGTCTTATATGATAAATTTCACAAGAGTCCAATATACATGTTTAATCAATTTCGTTGTATAATTAAGTGTTTTTTCAAAGGTGAAAAATATTACTAATTTTTAATTCAAGTTCAATTTATAGTGTTTCTTTCAAAGAGGAATTGTGTAATGGATAGATAATACTTTAAACTTGTTGGCTTGATTTCAAATTATTATTTTAGACTTTTATAAAGTTATTTGTCCTTTATCTTGCTTCATCTCTTACGTCTAATTATAATCTTATTATTTTGTTTCTTTATTACTGGATTGGATTAAATTCAAAATATTTTAAATTTTTTATTTGACCAAATTCAAATTGTCTGGGCGCTGAAGATTCTAATTTAAGACTGCCTTAGGGCTATACATTTTTTAAACGATTCCCGGTCTACAATTAATCCACAGCCTTCCTTTCAATTTTGGGTTCTATATGGTAGCCCACTGCACTGGATTAAGTTTCACACTTTATATGTTTTAATAGATTTTAAGACACTGTCCAGAATTTGGTAATATTTGAAATTTTATTATTATTGGATTAAAAACTTGCCACGGAAATTGTTTTCCTACAAAGGGAAAGAAGAATCTGTGATGTTTGGGAAGGAATCTTTCAAAGTAAAATTTTGTTTATATAATCCTCGACACTAATCAATTCAATAATAGAAAGGTTGAACAGATCGAAACAAGCAAGCAATTTCGATTTCTCTATGACATCAAACAATTAGAGAAATGTGAAAAATATGTCATTAAAGATCAGTGCAGCGATTTACAGTTTATATTAACGGCAGATGGTTACAGTGATATCTGTTGAAGGAAATCCTAATTTTGGCACCAATGTTGTCGAAAATTAGTTGTCGTTACCTTTCCCCCAATGTCTTTGTAGTCTTGAGGATAGTACTTAAAGTGCCAATAGCAGTGGTCAGTGGAGAAAGGAGTTTTTTTTAATCAAAATTATTTACAACTATCTGCGGTCTAGCTTTTCTCGGTGTATTTCTCAGCGACAGAGTGTATTGTAAAAGTTAGCTATTGGAAGTCAAGTTTTAAATTTTATGGAAACTGATTCTATTTTAAAACTTATTGCTAAGATAAAAGCAAAACAATTATGGTTTTAAAGTTTGTTAGTTTTTTATTCCATTTTATTTTTCATGAAACAAATTATGATAATATATTTATATAAGCCCATACTTATTGTACAAAGGTTTTTAACTGTTTATACATTTAAATTAGGTATACATTAACGAGGTGCTCCATTAATAAAAAGACAAAAAAGGGGGAGTAGTATGAAATATATAGGTTCTTTAAGGTGAGGGTGCCAAATACAGATTTCGTATGTGCAAGAAAAAAGCTTTGAACCGACCCTAGTGATTATAAATCTTGTACAGATGAAAATATATGTGATGAAGCGGCTGGCTGTATGCGTAGAAACAGGGACGGCCAATGAGCATGCGCTAAGAGCGTGGAGGTCAGCTTAGCAAGTCAGTCGGTGACAGACGTCCCGTGTTTATTTATTTGATGAGAAAAAAATTACTTATTTTACTCTGTTTGTAGTATACGTGTACAAACAAAAATGGATGTGCATCCGAGTTGTCCTTCTAGTAGGAAATCAGTGATACATTAATCCATTCGCCGCTCTCTGGCTGTAAAAAAACAGACTGGGTAGTAGAGTACTGGCAGCAGTCACATCCTCCACCCCGCCACACGTAGTATACCTCTCCTCCCTTCCACACACAATCGCATACCTGTGCGACCCGCTTCTTCAGATGTATTTCCATCTGTAAATGATTCTCCTTGTTGTTCAAATAATTTGTCTATTCCATTAAGCAGTGTAGAAAGGGGGCTGAACATAGTGGGCAGGACTTACGTGTTTGGTACACGTATTGTAATTCTAGACGCAGTACCGGTTTCCAAGAATTTTGCCTTCCGAGATGAATTCTCTATAGGTACCGATACTGTAGTTTGTCATTGATGCTCTCGCCAATCTCTGTCTGTTGTTAATTCTCGACAAAACCTTTTGTAAACAGAACAGAACAATCATAGTGTTTATTGACACTTGTATTGCGCATAACTCTATCCCACTTATATGAACAATGTTACTGTTATTTTTTCCCCCCGAATATGACTTTAGTTGTACAGCCAATGGATCAGGGCATTATAAAAAATGTTAAGCATTTATACCGGCGACTTATTGTACAAACGCTCTTGACAGATTCATTGGAAAACAAAAATTTAAAGATCGGTATCCTACAAGCAGAAAGAATGCACAATGCATGGTCACTTTCAGTGCTATTTGTGGCTCGAATTACACGGAACCTCGGATTATTGAGACTCGAATTACCGAGCCTCTACTGTATTAAAATTCTGTAGGAAAAGAGTTCTGGTATATAAGTGAATGGGCTCTACAAGAAAGAACCAAAATACATAATAAAATAGTGGAATATTTTTAGTTATACAACATATATCCCATAATTAATATACAAATAAAAAACAAAAAACATCATACTAGAATAAACATAAAAAAAACAGATATGAGTAATTGTTAGTTCCAGTAGCGTAATCGTACCGTAACTATAACAGGCCCATGGCAAATAGATCGGATGGGGCCCTCTCCCACCCAATATAAAAAAGCTCAACCAATGTTAAAGTTTTTTAAATTTTATAAAAAATCACTACCTAAACTAGGTACATAAAATCAATAAAATGTTATTTAAATTAGTTGATTTTCTAGTAACTTTTAATTGAAATCACAGTTTTTGTTTTAGTACAAAATTATTACAATTCCTTTTTTCGGGCTTTCTGTTCAGCAAAATGACATCATCAAAGTTCAAATTTTGGGCCATGGAATGTTCGATGGATAGAATAGCTAAGTTGCGTCAAGGTTTGTATATAGGAGGTTGTCTCAGACGAGTGCGCATCTACGGCGCGCACTGTAGGGAATGCGTCACCGGCGAACCTCCCCTCCCACTTGTTTGCTCAGTGACAGTAATATGCACATTGCGGTATCCACGGTACTCATGCGTTATTTTGTTGTGTTATTTTACAAAAAACGCTTAGAATATACTTTGACCCTTAGACGAAAAACATTTAAACATTTGTTGTAATTATAACCGCAAAAATTAAAAAGGGTTTCGATTAGAAAACAATCTTATGTTTATTAATACTACACTTTATTTCACATGTCAATAATTCATGTCTATGCGAAGCATTCTATTAATGGCCGTGGCAGTTTAATGGACAATTAATTGTTTTTAAATTATTGCAATTCGTAACTAAATAAATATTTTACTATCAAACAAGCACTACATAATTAACGAATTCATTTAATCTGTGTGTTTACAGCATTTCCTCACAACTATTTTAAAATTACTAAACATGTATTTAACATGCATTTACTGTTTTTATAGGATGGGTTGCAAAAAAACACAAATATAAATATCCATATCTGCAAGATAACTCAAGAAATGACAACGGCAATCAAAGTGGTACATCTAATTCTAGGCTACGGCACTTATCATAATGGTGGTTTAACGAAGCCTTCCACAGAATGTTTAGACCAATCGAAGTACTTAAATGCAGAATTTGAGTCTTTGCATAGGTCCTTCTTTAATTAAAGGAACAGGTGTGATTTTAAATTTGACAAAAGAAATTTCATTCGCTTGTAGCCAAACCTTTTTAAAACAAAGAACTTTTATAAGGTTTAAGTTTTTGAATGAACGTCTTTGTAACAAAAGAAAAAACAGCAATGAAGTTTAAAAAACTTCTAAAAAGTACAAGAAGATTCAAAGTTATCAATAATTGCCTTTAAGTTTCACAGCACAAAAGGCTCATATTTTACATCATTTTTATGTATTTAATGAATTAAAACTATAGCTTTACAAATTGAGTTTTATTTTCCAAAACGTATTTTATAAACCCATGTTATCTGCATTCATATTACTAGATTATTTATTACAAAACAACAATTTAACATTGATAACAAAAGATTGAGCGAAGATTGATCGAAATATTTCATTAAAAACTGTTTGGATGTTTAAAAACTGAGCACTTTGTTTACAATGTTGTTCTAAAATAAAATAATAAATAAAAGGTTCATTTTTAAGTTAAAAGTTTATTAATTAAATGAAATACCAAACAAAAACGATCCGTGTAATCTTTATGGTAGTAATTTGAGTGTTTTAGATATCGTATATAAAGGCTTGTACAGAGGTTACAGATTTGTCTTCAGTATGTCAAAGTAATATTTAATTTATAATAATGCAACTGAATTTTGTTCACTGCAGACATTGTTTTAAACTTTTTACAATTTTACGCAACAAATTTAAGGATGTAATTCATGATTAAGACGTTAAATTTGAATATATAGTCATTCTATCTACGGTATTTTATTTATCATAAGCAAAGAATGACAAAAGAAAATATATAAGTTACGTCAACAGTTGCGATGATAGGCCGGATAGGTCTCCCAGTGATGTCACGGTTCCGCCTACCGCTGGTTACACAGGCCTTATGGGAGTGAGTCAACCTCCTATATACAAACCTTGAAGTTGCGTAACCTTTCTTGTCCCATAAAATTTCTTAAATAAGTTTTTATCAATTTAAATTTTGAAAATAATCGCTCAGAACTAGCCGTAGTCACAGGAATGAATAACAGAAATGCAGTGCACACTTCAGGAAAGCTTGAACAAATAAAATGATTCTTTATGATTAATAAATCAGCAAGTTCTCCTATAGAAGATGACGTTTCTATTTCGTGTCTAAAAGCGGATTGAGAATTTCATTGGTAAAGGAGTTAGATGTCTTTTTATATAAATCGACAAATACTATGAAAATATGAACTAACAAGAAAACTTAATTTCTTCCAGCTACAGTGCTCTGTTTAAAAGTGGCGAGGATTTTATTACCTTCCGGATACGTTCTAAAACTGACTGGGTGATAACTTTTCCAACAAATGCATTGAAGTGTTGATAATTTTTTTTGTAACTTGCATATGCACGTAGGTAACTTAAACTAATTAAAGATAAAACTAATAAATTTTAGAATCCTCCTGTGCTTACAGCTGTCTTGGGCCGGGGCCGGCTGGGGGCCCGTGGCATTTTGCACATCCTGCCACCCTATTGTTACGCCACTGGTTAGTTTATTACTTTTTACTTGTATCGTAAGGTCAGACTTCAAACAAATTCACACTATATTATCCTTACACTATTTTGGTACAATATAATCTACTTAAAAGGGTCAAAATATACTGCAAAACTTAAAACTTTTTCAAAATGTTGTAGTTGTTGTGTTTTTTTAAAATGATCTTTAAACTGTGTTTAATATATTCCCAGGTTTGGAATTCAACGTATCCTGCATCTGAGAAATACTACCATGACATGAAACATTTTAGTTGGAAATACACACAATTCTCCCAGTTTAATCAATCGGATACCCTTTTACTTGTGTCAGGAGTGCACTTTGGAACACCGAATAGTACATCAGGAGAAATAGCTGTATTTTCATTACAAGGTAAAACTTTAAAATGTAAACTTAACTTAACTTTAACACTGTTAAATCATAAATTCTCTTTAAAACAACATTGACTATTTGCAGTCATAGTATGGGTATCCATGTTTTCCAAAATTCTGGAATGCATTTCCCGGCAATAGTAAACCCTTATATCTGTATAATTCCTTGATCACAAGGTTGTTCTTTTGTTTGGAAGGAATATGATATTAATGTTTTTTTTAAGGGTGCATTCACGCTATTCGCAGTGTCTTCTCTCTTTTCCACTATGATATTTCTTGCAATTTAAATTTGCATTTCCTTTCTGAGCTGATTCGATAGCATTAAGATTTTTTAAAAATTGTACACAAAATCAGCTGAAAAAGTTTTAATTGTACTGTCACACATTACACTGACTCATTTTTAGTAATTTTTCGAAACACTCTAAAACTTAAAGTTTATCTTTTAAATATTAATCGTGACATTTGTTTTGTTAGTCCTTCAAGATTAACTAATGTAGTGTAGGCCAATTGCATTAATGAATTAAAGATTTAAATCTGTTTTATACAGATGGTTATACTCATTAAAGTACGCTTTAGTAAACAATGCAGTGGCGGCTTGCCCATAAGGGCTCTCGGACGCCGCCCCTCCAAAAGATTTGAAAAAGAAAAAAAAATTAAATACCCATTCAATTATAATTATACATCTAATTAACCAAAGTGTTTTTTTCAATCACATACATCGAAAATGTAGGAAAAAACACGCAAAAATAGCGCGAGAAGTTTGTATTTGTAGCCGTGGGACGCTGGCCAGAACGTCCCAATCCATTACCATGCAGTTATATGAAGAGTGGTAGTGGTGGGGGCTGCTGGTGCTATGACGCGTCTAAGCTTGTGCCTTATGGAAGGCTTGGGACGGCGTCCGAGCATGCGTAGAGCGACGTATCTAGTGAGTCGGAAAGAAGGATGGACTTTCTGCTACAAGCAATATAACTAAAGGTGTGTAAGTAGAGCATTTCAGATTTACATATAAGTATTTCAGAAACATATGGCATCACAAATTTAATACCTAGATTGCCTTAAAAACTCACTAAAATGTACAAACACCCCAGTGGTGTGTGCCCCCCCCAGCATTTTACTCACGAGCCGCCACTGAAACAATGATAACTTTCTGATTTGACACAAACCTAAATTTCAGTTGCTTCCAAAACAATGATGTAGCACTAACCTATATCAGTTTAGAAACACAACCGAGAATGGAAATGATTGAGGTTTAACAAAATACTCTGTAGGTAAATAAAATCTTTTTAGTACACTCAAAACTAAAAGGAAATTTTTGAAGCCTCAAACAGTCACCCTACTGCAAGTGTGTATGTTGTGTATATTCTATTACTTGATTCATACTGTACACAAACTGTCTGCAGGCCTTTACGCGTTCTTTTTGTAATGGGTCATGTTGCGCCAAGTTATTTTTTGTCACTCTGGCCGAAAAAAGTAATAAGAGTAACCGAAGACCAGATAATAATAATCGATGTGTTTCTTTTCTGCCGGGATACGAATGATCAGAACTTTAGATAAGTTATAACATTAACCGATTGATAACATTAGTCGAGATTACAATAAACAGCGTCCACTGTACTCACAAGAATTTGCAAATGTTTAACTTTGTACAGGCGCTATACCTTTTGACTGGGCCAAAATTAATGATGTGTATGGCTTATTCTGTTGGTATTTATGCTAAAGTACTTCATCAAGCATTCAAAAGCAAGTAACTTATACGTTTCCTGAGTAACAAGCTCATAAATTTTTACTCCCTTCTTATTGGTATAAGCCAAAACTAAACAAATTTTAAAATTTCTTTAGACAATCCATCAGCATTTTACACTCAAGCGATATCAATGATTTTTTTATTTAAATGAAAGCTTTTTATCCACGGTTGAACCATTAATACCTTTTTCTAAACATTTGTAATTATTAGTCATGAGATTAACATTAGGCTAATCAGGCACAAGAACACTTGTTGAATAGACAGCTGATTTTATTTAAAAGCAAAAAGATGATTCTTTGCATATTAACTGAAAACTATTCTCTGTATTTAGCAGCTACCAAAAGTATATTTAACAAATTTAACTATTATGCCTATAGGGCGTTAAAATTTGGAAAGCACGGCTTTTCGACCACCTTGATTATTTACGACATGATTGTTCTATAATTGACAGTGATATTATTTTTAGGAAAAATAAGTCATTTAAACCCTTTAGTTACTTTATTCAAATCGATTCGAAATGTTGTAAATTGGATTAAGTTATTTACTGCAATTTTAAAGTAAATGCTTAACAATATAGGTTTAATGTGAAATTCTGTTCGCAATGACAAGAGTTAAGGTTTTACAACATTTTGTTGTTGTTTGTTTTAACCAAACTTGCCTCTATTTCATAAAATTTAACTGCTATACATTGAATGAATTGCATTGAGATTAGTTTCAACTTTATAAACTGTTTACAGATGGCTTTGAACTCCAGTGCCGAGTTGTAAATAAACCTTACGATATTTTTGGAACGTGGTACAGTGATCGTCATCTTCTGTCAGGCGACTTATTCTGGCTTGCGCATCTTGTGAGTACAACAGGACTTTGGTTGAACAAAGCGTCTCAAGAAACAGCGTCCGAACACACGCCGATTATGAATCAAATGTTCCGCTTTTACAATATTAATGCGAGTTCTATTAGAGCGATAATGGTTGCAAACTGTTTGAGTGCGGAAACCGTTGCACCGGTCGCAGGGTCAAGTACAAGTAATGCTCCTTTAGCAGGCGCTGCTCCGCCTGAACGGGGAAACCCTCCGTCGCACAGAGACTTAAACCGCAGGTCTTGTAGCTTCAGGTGCAACATGCATGTGGATGACAACCCGCCTCCTGATCTTGCAAGGTATTCCTGTTTTTTGGTAACCTCATGTTATTATTCTCTCACAATGATTACCTTTGGATGGTGAACACAATAACCTCAAATAAAGTATGCACACTTCTTCATAGAAAGTTACTAATACAGTGGTTCTAATAACCCAGGTATATTTGTAAAACTGTGTAATTGCAACTTATATGTAGTCCAAAACTATTATTGACATAGTACAAATTTCCTCTGGCCATAGTCCTTACACTTGTTTGCACATTTAGGTAATAGATAAAGCAATGTATTTTTTTCTACTAAGTCAGAACATTTGTTTCACTATGAAATAAACGTTAGTTCAATAAACTATCAATGAAAATATAGTTGAACTTGGTTATAGCGTCAACGAAGGGTCTGACGAATGATGACGCTATGTCCAAGTGATGTTATAAAGATGTACCAACAGGAAACCATATTTTTGTTACTTTGAGTGAAAGGGCAAACAACTGTACAGTATTACTATTATTGGCAATATTATTCATGATGTTTATTAAAAAGAAAACTATTATACACTACTTTTCTTTTAATGTACAGTAGGGTCCCGATAATTCAAACTAATTTTAACTGAGGTAACCTACAATTATAAATTAGGTAACATTTTTAAGTGTGCACTGTTTTAATGAGTAAAAAATTAGGTTAAACATTTAAACACATGTTCTGTGTACAATAAGTTGACTCGCGAATACACAATCCAAAGCTCAAAGCAATACTGGAACTGTGGGGGGGGGGGGGAACTGTCTGATCACAACTACGTAAATGTCTCGCCAGACGATTAAGTGGTTTAATCTCATGCTTTTGTATTGTCCGAACACTTTCCCAGCAAGGTCATGGGTTTAGTTACAGCACACAACTGGCACCGCATAGCGTGTGAATTGTTCCTTAAGAGGGGTGAGAGATAGCAGTGTTGCTATAGTGGAACCCCCCTCTACCAACTTTAATGGGACCCACTGGAGATTACATTTTACATGTGAAAAATAATATGTAGTTTGTTTATTTCGCGGTTTGATTCTGAGGAGGTAGAAAACAGGCGGCCCGACAAATGTTTAAAATTTCAATTTTTCATTCAGGATTCACTGTCTTCAAATTATTAAGAGATGTTGTGGAGCGATTGGGCATGTTCAGTGAAACGATGGGATAGTTTAACAGAAAAACTCAACGACAATGTTTTAGTAATCTATATCAATTTTGCGAACTGCACAGTTTTTAATTAACCACAGATGCAAGGACTACGGAAAGGTAGCCGTCTTATGTAGCTTATACATTTATTTTACACACTTAAAAAATTTAATAAAAAATATTTTTAGTCATCGTTTGCACCTCGTGACTTGCTCTTCTATCTTTGGAATTCAACCTTCTGCAAGACTGACATGCGTTTAGATGAGGAATGTTGCCATGTCTGAGTGTTAAAAAATTTGGTAAATTTACAAAAAATGATCACAGAAACAATTTTAACTAAAATGGTCAGTTTAAAAACTTAAACTGAACTGAAAAATCTAGTTCAACAGTAATTCAGTTGATTTAAATGCTAGGGTAAAACTGACCTTTTTTAGATTAAACTAATTATAAATGTTATTCAGTTACAAGTTCGGTTAGTTTTCAGTTCAGTTTGGATTAAAATATGAGATGTTTATGTTGTAAGAGGAAGTTTTTATCACATTTTTAACAAAAAAATAAATTGTTTAAATAAATTAAAGTGATTTAATAATACAAGATTTAAGTGGAGATATGACTGCAAATGATATAAAATCATCTTGTTACTTACATATTTTTCTGTCTAGAGCCTAGTTCTTACTTTTGAAGTTGTATTCATGTCTTTCAAGATTCAGAAAAATTTAACGTTTCTGCAAAACTTCTATTGCTCAATATAGAAGACAAACGATATATTTTTATGTGTACATTGAACAAATATATGAGTACAAGGGTAGGGAACAATATATTCACGAATTATTGAAAAGGAATCTTGTCCAGGTATGGTTAGATAATTATAAATTTAAATGCCTTTACATCATACATCATTCCTAGTATTTGACACATACCATTTACCAGTAATCTAACAAGCATGTGTTTAATTTTCTTATAATTTAATGCATTGTTTTTTCTTTATATCTGTAAAGTTTTTGTATTTACAAAGTTCAGTTTTTGAGGGTAGGTAATTATATAGTAATAGTACATTAAAATAAACTTTCTTTGTTCTGGTTTACTATCATTCAAACACACATATTACTGGTTTTACTTACACATATTTGGTAACATGGTATAATCTTATTCATATTTTTACCGTTAACTATTTTTGTTTTATAACTAATTGTCATAAACCTATTACTAAGGTACCTAAATGATAAGCTTAGATGATGGTTCATTATTTATAAAATTGTACTTTTGAAGTTATGATTTTTTTTAGGGTTCCTTAAAAAGAAAAAATGGAACCCTTATATTTATGATCACGTGTTTGCCTGTCACAATTGATTTCTTCCGGAATGTATAAATGTATCACAATTAAATTGAAAATACACTAATTTATAAAGCATGCTAAGCTAAATACATTCAAATTATCACAATTCGAAAAATATTTTACTTTGAATTTTGTACGCTTCCAATTTGGTATCCCAAAAAATAAAAAGTCTATGATACATTTTGTATGAGGAATCGTATAAAATAGCATGTTTTGCAGATAAACTTTTGAATAAAACTTTCTTGTTAGAAGTACTTATATTTTGTATATTAATTGTTCAGCCTTAGAACTACTTATTAATTAAATAACACAGATTTTTTAGTCAATAATGTTATTTTCCTGGTTTAGTGGCTATTGTTCACGTATCAGACACAAGACAAATATTCCGAAAACCGCACTCGTTAAAATTAAATATAAAAAGTTGTTTTGTGGCCACATGTTTCCTTGTTGGAGTGAACTAGAAGGCCGCTGCTTCAAATGTGCCTTATCTGATTTGTACTTCTCACTCTACTCTGGTGTTCGAATATTAAAATCATATATGCAGTTGGAAATGAAATTTAATTTGTCATTCAGAATGTTGGATGGTCCATCCTTTTTTGGTATTTTAAAATTCCTCCATAATATTCATTTTGTGCCTTTTTTGTGTGCATTCACCAGTCATCTATTGAGGAATTATAGCTGTTTCGTTGTGCTGTGTATTTTATGGGTGTAATTTAAGCAGTAAAATCATCTTGTTCCATCAGGATGTTCAATGCTCTATACATTATGCTGTTATACGTGTCCGCATTTTATGTGATTGTGGATGTCTGGCTACACAATTACAGCAATATGCAGGTCAACTTGACCGTATTATTAAAATGGTTTATATTAAATCGGAATACGGTTTACGGCGTTTGAGAGTCACTACCTTCTTTAACCAGTCCAAAAACCCACCACCAATGTAATATATTTTGCCATAGTTAATTGTTAGTTCAGCATTTTGAATAAATGACGTGTAGATACAATTTTATTGTGAATATCATTTTGGAAAAACTTTTGGAATGGCTCTAAATATACAAAATTAGCAAATGAGTCAATCTTGCATTTCTAAAATTTATTACTTTCTTTTTTTATATAAAATATTTTCAATAACAAAATGTGTGCAACTATTCTAACAACCTGATTATGTCAGTGATAGTTGTTCCCATAAGTTTGTAATTCTATAAAATAAATCCTGAAAAAAATTTAATACAGATCTTGTGGTTGAACTTGTATGCAATTCTCAATTATTAATTAACTTCTTGAATATTTCATCCAATGTTTGATGTTAACAAAATTATCCCAATAATGTAATAGTATTTCTCCTACTAGATAATGTTTTTAGAAACCCATAATTAGATGCCATGCAAGGTGGATGTTCTTGAACTTCTGAAATAAGTTTCTCTGCACCGATTATTGCTAACAAAAAACCCTTTTTTGTTCTACGAAATATTTTACAGGGTTGGAAGTTCAAGGACAAAACATGATAACATCATGGGAAATCACTATTATGTTGTTTGTGCAAGCAGTTTTGAATTTCGGTTAAAATACAATGAAAACTACAGTAGTTCAATGTTTATTGTGATCACAATAGACAAAACCCAAACTGATAACAACAGCAGATTGATAACAATAACTGGATATTTGTTTACTAACATTATCGTTTTATTATTACATAAAAAATAATGTCATTAAAATAATATACAAAACAACTGCTCTAAAACATCAGTTATTGACTGATCTTACATTCTAAGATATGTAAATGTTTAGTAATGTTATTGTTTTCTTCACACAAGTTATAAAATGGTTAGGACTATACATTTCATAAACTTTAAAATATAAAAAGCAGTAAAACGAAAAACTGGTACAGTATTTGCCAGACAGCGAGGCATTTTTAATACACACACTTAATCTATATATATAAAAGCGAAATACTACTGACTCACTCATCACGATTTTTCAAAAACTACCGAATGGATTGAAATGAAATTTGGTATGTAGCTTCCTCTAGGGCCATAGGTGCTCACTAAGAAAGGGTTTGAAACTACCGAACGGATTGGCATGAAATTTGGTATGTAGCTTCCTCTAGGGCCATAGGTGCTCACTAAGAAAGGGTTTGAAAAAATTCAAAATTTTAGGGGGGGTTTGGGGGGATCAAATTTATTAAAAAACGATTTCTTTAAAACTACGGAACGGATTGGCATGAAATTTGGTATGTAGCTTCCTCTAGGGCCATAGGTGCTTACTAAGAAAGGGTTTGGAGAAATTCGAAATTTTAGGGGGGTTTGGGGGGATCAAAGTTGTTAAATCACGATTTTTTCAAAACTACCAAACGGATTGGAATGAAATTTGGTATGTAGCTTCCTCTAGGGCCATAGGTGCTCACTAAGAAAGGGTTTGAAAATATTCGAAATTTTAGGGGGGTTTGGGGGATAAAAATGATTAAATCACGATTTCTCCAAAATTACCGAACAGATTGGAATGAAATTTGGTATGTAGCTTCCTCTAGGGCTATAGGCATTCGCTAGGATAGAGTTTTAAAAAATTCGAAATTTTAGGGGGTTTTTGGGGGGATTAAAGTTATTAAATCACGATTTCTTCAAAACTACCTAACGGATTGAAATGAAATTTGGTATGTAGCTTCCTCTAGGGCCATAGGTGCTCACTAAGATAGGGTTTGAAAAAATTCGAAATTTTAGGAGGGGTTTTGGTTGATCAAAGTTACTAAAATCATAATTTCAGATCTTTTATTATTATGAAAATAGTGCTTTTATTATTTAAGATCTATATATATAAAAGCCCAATACCACTCACTGACTGAACATTTATAAAGAATTCAATTACATTAAAAAAACTGAAAATACCAACCACCACGGGCAACGCCGTACGGGTCAGCTAGTATATAATATATAACTAAATTTAAAAAAACACTTTTAAAATATATATTGGAACAATGTTAATACACTGTGTTATAAATTAGAAACACTGAAGCCCCAACAACTAGTTCGGAAAATAACTCTATACAAATAAACTGAAAAAACATGTATTGATAGTATTCTAGTTCACTGTTGTACATTTCGGTAACCAAGTTGCCATCATCGGAGGGTTTTAAATCCAAGCTAGTACTATATTATGGGGAAGCAATTGTATATTCTATGTAAACCACTTTTTTATATTTAAAAAAACTCTTCCAAACTTTATAGAATAAATCTTGAACACCGAACTTCACAAGTTTGTTCAAACACGTTTCTTATTGATGACTCATTTGGACACACTACTGCAAGTGCTTTTCACTCATGTATTCTATAACTCGATTTATTCTGTGTACAAACTGTCTACAGACATTTGACGATTAAATAATAATAAACGATATAGTCTTGTTTCTTTATTGCCGTGATACATATGATTGGGACTTTAGAAAAGTGATAACTGTAAATGTTTGATAACATTATCAGTGATTACAATAAATAGCTTCCACTGTACAAACAAAATGTAGTATGCCCCATGTTTTACAATCATGACTCTAAACAGATTTTTGCACTATTTACTTAGGTTTGTGTGACAATTTTTACCTACAATTTTTGTAATTTTCAATAGCACTTCGGGTCAAGGCAGTGGAGGAATAATTAACGACGGCCACGAGTCTACAGCAATATGTTACAATACAGATTACAGATTGGTAGAGAAACAGTCTCAAGTCAACCAGGATACTGACAGTGAAGGTACTATAATGCTTACAGGGAAATATATAAAATCATTAAGTATTTAAACTTAAATTGTCTTGACTTTATTGGAAATAAAGGATTTACTGTTCTTAATGTCAGATACTTGTCCAACTAGTATAAAATAAAAACAGAAAGAAAACAACGTAAAATGATTTATTTTTTAATGTAATTTTATCTATTTATGGGGGACTTAAAATTGTATAAGTCTTCAGGTTAATATAATTTGCCTCCTTTTTATTAACCCTAGAATCGGCAGCTTTAACGAAAATGGAGTTTTTGGCGTGTGCAAGCATTTATTCAAAAATTCACCAAAAATAGTAAATGAACACCAAACCAAAAGTGTTCCATAGCGTTTTCGTAGAAAAAGGTTCAACAAATTTATATATGCCAGTAAAAAAATGATAGATGTAAAAGTTACAAAGTTATTAGCTCAAGAAACAAAAAATGTTTAGTTACAAAAAATAAAAGTTCAACTTTAGGTCTACATAAAAAGTAGTAAAAATTTTTTGTAATTTTTTCGATAAATGTAAAAAGTTTTGTAATTTAGTTCTAAATATAACTCTATAAAAACATTTTCAAATTTCTTATTTTGAAAACACGAGTTTTTATGTTCCTACTACAAGACTGCTATCAAAAGTATGCCAAGTTTGAAACGTAATTTACTAATATATGCTTTGCCCAAAAATGAAATATTATTATAACAAAGTGTATAGAATAAATCAAGGAATTGAACTGTATACTTGTAAATTATCTTTTCATAAAAGTGTTTGACTTAGAATTATTTGAATAACAAAAGTGAGAACAAAATATAGAAACCTCCCGTCCATACAAGCTATACGAGAAGGCCGCGAAAACTCCTATGTCTACCCATGTTAAAAAATACGTTAGGGTTCAAATTCAAACGTAGGATGAGAACGTAATAACAGTCACTTTCCCACGGCCCTACACAACAAACTGTTCAAACAAATCATATTTGGTTTGCAGGGAAAGTTAGCTTGAAGCATTATCTTTACAAAGATACCAAAATATCTCTAAAAATAGATTGTGGTCACACAGATACCACGTGTAATAAGTAAGGCTGTTTATTGGTTGGAAAACTGACCAATTACAAGGGTCTACAAACCGCTCCATAACTTCCCACCTATTTGTCCGATTTTTGATTGGATGGATGTTTTGGATAGGGGAAATTGTGATGAATCCATCGATATATAGGTTTAACTAAGAAAACCTACTGGGCGGGCTGTAGAGATTGACGAAAGTTGAGTTATTTCGTTATGTTTTGTATGAATATTCGGGCGCCGATTGATTTGTCGAAAACTAATAAACTGCAACGATGATTACATATGTAAATATACGTTTTAGAAAGAAATTGTAAATACAAAAATTAAAGTTTGAAACATTACCTTTCCAATGGTGTTTGTCTTTTTGAGATTGGAAGAATTTTAGTGAGTCTAATATTCAATACAATGACTCGTTACAAATGTGTTGTCATGATCGCATGTTTCGAGCGATCTGCCGGTTCCGGGGTTAAATCAATGTACTAGTATTTGTTACTTTTATACAGGTCGAATCCATGTTTTTCTCGCGTAGTTTTAATGTTTATTTTATCATATCTTTTGTCGTAGGAATTGGATTTTAATACACCAAAACCTCGTTTATCTGGAACTCTTGTTTATCCGCATTGGTCCTCAGAAAAAAAGTTTAAAATTTTTTGCGACAATACAACATAAGTCGTGGCAGATCCCGTGCAGGGTGTCAGTTTTGCGGCACTGATTGTACGACACGACGCATATGTGGGCAAACCTACCTGTTAGTACTCACATTGTCACTGCGAGTCACACGCACCCGCCAATCAGCGCCACTTTGTTTGTTTACTTCTGTTAGATTGTCGTAAGATCAGTGTTGTGTTGAGTAAGAGTAAACAATATTGTTGCCGAGTGCAGTGACTTTTTAAATAACAACTAATTATTAATAATAATTGTGCAGTTAATTAATTGTGTTCAGAATTAAAATGTCAGTTCGTGAAGCAGAAGAACATTACCGATTTCTTTAAAAAAACTGCTTTGGTTTTATTTGTCTTATTTCTTGCAATAATTGAAAAAAAAATCTGTACTTACCAGTAGTGATTATTGTACAGTATTTAAATGATTCTTAAAAACATGTGTTTTTATAAAAAAAACCCCGTGATATTTGGTTTATCCGGAATTTTGTTTATCCGTAATGGTACTGGTCCCATCAAAACCGGATAAATGAGGTTTTAGTGCAGTTTGTTTGGTATTTTAAACGTTATGAAATTAACTATGATTACTTCACAAATTTTGTATTAAAAACTATTCATCAAATAATACAAATAAATGTATTAGTATGTAAACATTTAAACACTATTTGCAACCATTTATTTATACATGTGTATTAAAATTCGGTCAAATATAGATTGACTGTAATCTGAATCTAATTTTTAACTTTCAACCCTAAGAAAAATACTAAGGAAAAATGATCTAATAGCACAGTTTGTGTACCCGTTTGACCATGGTTTTAGTATTTATTAAAAAATTATCTCCAAATAAAATTATTATTCTGTAGTTTATTTTGCAAGATTAAAATATAAGTATGAATTTATGAGTAAATGTAAGAATGACCTGATTGTCATAATTATTTTTCGGTTGGCCTACTTTATTTTAAATGCCGATATCGCCAAATACAGGATGTCTAGTAAGTAATCTTCAATTAAAGCATTCCTGATGTGCATCACAAGTCCACAAAAGAAAACAATTCTTCAAAATTATTTGCTCTAATTTTATGAAATTTAAAGGAAGCTATACACAAATACAATATGAGATAATTTTATGATTCACCAGCATTACAACACAAAGGTTAAATGAAAACAGCCAGAGTACAAGTTGCCTTAATTTTTTGAATTTCGGGCAGTAAACACAATGGGTTATAAAAACAAATAAAGTGTCCATGGCGATAAAAATTACCACAGAAATCCATGCAATCCAGAAATTTTGGATCTCCACCGTTTGATTAAAGGCAATCATAATTGGAATCTCAAATCTCATAAGATTTGCGGGATTCAAGGATCCATCCGTAATATATTTATGTAAACTTGAGTTTCCTAAACGAATCAACTTTACGTGTTAATTAGGGTAGATTGAGATGATATTAAACACGATGTATATTTATGAATAAGTTTTAATACTAATAATTCTTTATCATCCAGGATCTTGCGGGGAAGCTGAAGCTATATCTGAAGTATCAGAAATGTCAGTAGAAGTAGAAGAAGAAGATTTATCTCAACTTCCAGAAAAATATCTCATTTTCACAACAGGATCTAAAACATATACACCTCATCAAATAGGTGAGCGGGGTGTAATTTGTTTAAAACCATTTTGTCAATTCCATAATTACTGTATTGAGACCTCAGAGATTTATTTTGACACATACCTTAAAATTTTAACAAAATTAATTACCGCATCAGTAATTCTTTCTTAAAAATCTGAATAAGCTTCTTCTTATAAATTTATTTCCATTTGGCTTCTGTCTATACATGTGTTACAGGAAAAAGTAGATTCTCCAGTAAGAGTTGACTCTGCCTAGGTAAAGTCTCTTACTGGTCTTTTCCAGTTGATTAAAAACGAAAAGTGATGAATTTTGATTAGCATTTACTAGTCAGAGATGAATATACCTAGAGAAGGTGTACTCTTACTGCCTTGGATTAGTAAAAGTAGACTTTTTGCAAAGAAATAGTCTACTACCTAATAAAAAAGCAAACCTTTAGAATACAACGAGAGATAAAAAACGTGTATAATTTATTACAGCATGGTAAAGATTTGTGACACTTTGAGTTGCAGAGCGCATCTTTCTTCTTACGCATGCACTTCGTGGATTCATATTTATTGTTGCAAAAACATTTGAAAAAATCCTTGTCCACTTCCAAGCGATTGTGAAATTGCAACAGTCCTCACAGCTATTGTTTTATTTATCCATCAGCTATTGTTTAACCTAACCTAACCGAAATCCTTGGTCACTATTGCACTAGAACAAATAATCAAAACAAAGATATGGGCGCGCAGTTACTTGATGTGGAGGGCATCTTATCTGAATCAACTTTACTAAACCACAGCAGGCATAGTTAACTCTTCCTAGGAAAAGTTGATCTGTTTATTTTCAATCAACTTTTACTGATACTTTTAGTAAGAGTTTACTCTTCCTAGGCAGAGTCAACCCTCCGTAACAATCTACTTTTCCTGTAACATATACGATATTTGGATATAGTAATACTTATTATTGATTTTATTCATTACAAAACATATTTTGTTTTTAAATAATTTATGGAATGATTAATTTGTCAAGATTTTTAAGTTGTCTGATTGGTCTTTTCAGACGTTGATTACTAATTCCAGACACTGTATTTGACATCACCCAAAATCTGTACTGGATTTGATTGTTGCTAGTTTGCACAAATACTTTGCCTTTAAACTTTCGTGTATCAGTGTTTCATGTTTGCTTGCAAATGCTAAGTTTTCTTGTATTTATAAAACTATAACTACAAATGTTTATGATTTTTAATTGACGGTTGCAATTAGGTTTGAAAAGGATAAAACCGATGCCGTTTCCTAAAGTTATCGATCATGGACCAAGTTTACAAGAGAGAATAGAAGAAAGGAGAAGAAACCGTGAAAGGGAAAGAGAAAGAGCTAATGCCGGCTCACCACCAAGACCAGATCCTGATTGGTTAGACTATGCTGCAGTTGCTGATAAGTTTGATACTGTAGACCATGTTATTGACCTGCATGGGCACATCATTGGCATGGGCTTGTCTCCGGATCATAGGTTGGTTTTGTTAGATTTATATAAACTTGCATTTTTATTTTCTCTACTAATTTTAAAAAAATTTTAAAGTTGGAAAAGGTGAATTTTAAAGAAGAAATGGTAGCTCTGTAACGTATGTGATGTGTTTTAATAACTAAAATAAATAATAATTCAAATATATTTTGAAAAGAACGTATAAAATAAAAATATTTACTGTCATATATAATGACAACTTAAGTCACCTTGATGTATCTTTATCCCACATTTTATATCATCTTGCTTCTCTGACATCAGAATCACAGATGTGTAATTCGGCAATCAACTGGGCACTTGCGCTTCACAGGTCAACTCTGACTTTCTGCAAAACACAGTTCGCTGTCGACAAACAATCGCCAAAACTATTTATGCTCGATGCCATTTTTAACGTATTGCACAATATTACAAACGACTTTTGTTTTAATCATTGTTGTATCAGCGTATGTTAGTTTCAGTTCATAGTATGTCTTCAGATACATGTTAATCTCTTCTGGACTAACATACTCTAAATCCTAATTTATGCTCAGACTATGTTATTTCAAGCATGGGACAATGCGTCTGGCTTTGTATGCCTAAAGCTAGCGAGAGGTTTGTTTTACTCGTAATTTAGTGAAAAAAAGTGAAATATGTTTATAAAATAAGGTTATTTTAACATTTTTAAGTATACAGTTCAATTCTATGATTTATTCTTTACAATTTGTTATAATTAAATTTAATTTTTGGATTAAGCATATATTCCTAATTAATTTTTCAAAATAGGCTTCGACAAAACCTAGTACACGCGGTCTGGCAACATGATTTTAGTTTTTCTATTTTCTACTGTTAGCTACCTTCTGTCGATAGTGGAAATAGTTCATTTTAAAGTTAATAGATTGCAGCACATACCAGTAAAAGAATTATGTTAGTCGCGTTAACTCGATGATAATACTCAAGCGTTAAAGTTCTAAAACGAGTATAAGCGACCGTAGTCTGTGCGGATAGTTTACTCCAGTCGCGTTTACGACGCCAGTCCCGAAAAGGTTAAATGATGCCTACTTCTATGTACCTGATTCCATTTTGTTACGTTGGACATCGTCATCCCTCCAATTAGTCCGTTTTATCGAGGATCTATTGTAATTTGAATACAGTCAACCACACAAGTGTATAAACTTTTCTGCAATAGAAAAAAATGTCATTCTTAATATAAGATATTTGTATCTATTGTTGATAAGTTTACTCTTATGTATTATAACGTTCTTTCAACTATATTTAAATGTGTAAATGGTTGTTTTAGGTTTCTGTATGTGAACAGTAGACCTTGGCCGGAGGGTTATAGAATACGGAGCCCTTTGGATCCTCCACCGATAGCCCAAGAGATAGACATCCATGTTATTGATTTAGTGACATTACAAGAAGTCGGTACCATGCTACGCTCCCACAAAGCCTTCACACCGAATAACGAATGTTTCTTTATTTTCCTTGATGTTTGCAACGAATATGTTGCTAGGTAAGTAAAATATTTGTATTTTGAAGTGACTTTCTACCTGAAGCAAACTGCCTTTTACCTGACATAATACAATCATACTATTTTTTCTTCTTTTGAAAAAGTCACATTTGGCCAAATACACTGAAACCTCTTTTATCCGAAATTGATGGGACCAGACCCTTTCCGGATAATTGAAATTTCGGATAAACCGATTCTGTCGTTTAATACCATTATTAAGCCTACAGTTTTAAGGAAAAAACAAATAATTTGTGGTAAAAAATTACAGAAACAATACAGTTATTTATTTTGTGTTACATTTAAACAACTAAAATTGAGATTTTTATAATAAAATATAGTACTGTACGTAACAACAATCTTCTTCATTTTGAATGGCATTTTACCATGCAACACTGATTTTCACACAAATAAAAACTGATTGGAATAAATAAAAACTTAACACACGATTAAAAAAAAAAGGAAACAATCAACTTAAACACTCTGGATACAAACAACTACTGAATAACTTTGCTACTGTAATGGCTACACTGAACTAGAACGGCACCTGTCACATTATATTGCGCACAAAAATTATATAGCTCAACAGTACAGTCCTGTCCACAATTTTTATTCTTACTCGGCTGTCATACAGTCTCCGATCAAATTACTGTGTTCTATTGTTTTTGGCCTTCGCTTAACATACAAAGTGAATTACAATGTTAGCTGTTGTTAATACTGTACATTTATTGCATTGTGTTGTATTTCTTACAAAACAAGATGTTATAATTATGACGGTAAATCAAGGAGAGTTGTGGTGACGAGCTCAATTACTGATAACAAAATAAATATTTACAGAGTATTAAATTTTTTTTTTCAAAATTTTGTCCGTTTGAACCGAATTTTGGATAAACAAGGTTTTAGTGTACTATAATAACTTACAAGTAAAGAATTGATAATTTGAACAGCAATGATTTTGGATACAATTTTTTATTCGTACAAAAATGATCAAGTTCATGCATCAACAACATGAGGTTGCTTAGTTGTATTTAAACAATATTAGAACTCTGCCCTTATAAATTAACTAATTTATAAACAATTAATACTATCAACAATTAATTGTTGCTAAACATTTGATACTATCAACTTAATCATTGAAAATTGCTGTCTAAATATGACCCCCACCACCACCACATGTTGTCACACATTGCAATCAGCATTTAGCATGGAGTTTTTTTTACGCAGATTTAGAATTTTTGCAATTAAATTGTTATTAAAATCCACAAAAATGCCTGTGAGCTAGTACTGGAGAAAATATATAAAATGTTTTGTTATTTTAAAGTACGATAATTTTAAACTGGTATGACAAAATAAAGACGTTACATGATATGTTTCATGTCCTTTTACTGATACCAACCTCGATAAGTTACATATAAAAAACATGTTTTTCTGTACTTTCCACGAATGAACTTTAATGTTTTTTACTATTTCTTTGACTCTTTGCTTGGAAATACTAAAACATTAACCCTTAACGAGTGGTTAGCGCCTTTAGATGCGGCACGACTCAATATCTAAGCGCGGTTAGCGCCTTTAAACGCAAATACACAAATACATGCTTGGATGATTCCATAGTTCACGGAACTTCCAATAGAGTGATATTCTTTGAGTATGTTTAGATCAAATCAAAAATATAAGCAATGTCTGTTTCGTCTTATCGGTCTTTGTTCTGTCGCCAGAGCAAATGAGTCTACTATTGCAAGTGTTCTCAGCACGCCTTACGCCTATAGACGCATCTGTTTCACTCAGCTGTTACTTGTTTGTTTGTACTGATAGCTGACTGATATTCATTCTGAAGTTTTAGTTTTGTATAAGTTCTTGTTTTTCTTAGTTTAGTATGTAATTCTTTTATTTTTAGGCAACAATAAGTATTGCTTTTATGTATTTAGTTTTTGAATAATTGTATTTTATTCTGCTAAGTTTAGTTTGAAAATTACTTAATTCTTAAAAAATATTGAAAACATGTTTTAAATTAGTTAAGTATTTTTCGTGTGGTCTTCTTAACCCTAAGAATCAAAATTTAAAAAGAACATTGAGAAAATAAATATAATTTTTTAACTCTAAATGAGCGGTAGCCCATATTTTAGCGCTTTAAGGGTTAAGGATGTGAGAGAGTGGCATCGAGACAAGAACAGGAAATTTGTTTCAAATCATTCAATACAATGCTATGTGTAAAGAGTATTTGTTAATAATTTAAACTTCTTGGGTTTACTATTATAGTTATTTCAAATACATTGTAGGGATGTATTTTAAAGATTGATTTTGTATTATCAGTAAACTATCTAGGCAATGTATACATTTTAAATTTTGTATATATTTGTAACATTTGATGTAACATTTTACACTTTATAAAAAACTCCCCAAAAAAACCCCGAGAGGAAATTATGAAAGAATTATGAAAAGTAAAACCGAGAAATGAGTCTTATACTTGTCAAAGAGACCAAGACAAGTGTTTTCTTATAATAACTTGAGAATTTTGCACCCATATATAGAGTAAAATTATCATGAAATACGGTAAAAGGCACGAAGGGACATGACGGCATTATAAATATTTCTAGTGTATACAGAAACTTAAAAAACAAGTGACAGTATTTCAGATTCTAATAGAACAGGAAACAAAAGAGAGTTGGTT
>JAGFPH010000071.1:1089346-1110637 GCA_018207615.1 Philaenus spumarius
TCCGTCTGTAGATTTTAGGTTTATACAAACACTTTTTTTATTTCTATTAAGACTGACAAAGTAACATGTCGTTTTAGAATCCTTAACAAAAGGAGGTCCCCATTTTCTAGCTTCATCTCCAGTGCCAGGCTGTTCTATTTTGTAAACTTCTGCGCCCAAATCACTTAAAGCCATAGTACAATATGGACCCGCTACAATACGAGTTAGATCTATAACCTTGATGCCATCTAGTGGGCTTGGTGCAGAACTAAAACTACGGCGGTAAATCTCTTTACATAAAACACTTTTTTTGGTAAAAAGAGTCCTACAGCTTTCAACAAAGCAACTGAAATGTTAAACAATTATAGATAAGAAAAAGACTGAGAAAGTAATGATAGTTATTGAAATAAATTATTTGTCATGAAAAGCACATACAATATTTTTATGTATTTAGGTCTATTGTTGTTACTTTATTTTAATTGGTGACTTTATTTTTTGTTGGTAGTGTATTTCAAGATGTTTATAAATTGCTTGCAGTCATTAAAAACAAATTATGCAGTCTTAGTCAATGAATTATTACCATTTGAGACAAGTTTTACGACGAAGTTAATTGTCCACATATAAAAAGAATAAATCTAAAGAATGCATATAGATTTACTTTTGGTAGTGTAATATACAGGTATAAAATCAGGATAAGAATAAATGTGTCTATATATCTCCAAAAGTCAGAAATTAAAAAACCAAATTAAAATTAACTTAATAAATAATTGTTTATTACTTCTTGAATTTTATTTGATGTTAATCAAAACATTACACAGTAGGCTAAAGGTTGCACAAAAAAAAAAATGCTAGTATGGTACTTAAAAATATAAACTCCACAAGTTTTTGAGAGTAAGGATCAACTGTTGTTATAAATTGACTAAGTTTAAATATAAGACTAAAGAATACAGCTTATGATAAAACTAATAATTTAAAGCAAACAAGCCTGGGCTAAATATAAGTGATTATCAGTGGTACTGCAAAGTTATTAGAAAACCAGTATAACTTTACAATACACGTCTTCTTGTTGTCATTAAATGCCCAAAAACTAAAAGAAAACCCAAAAACTAAAATAAATACCGTAATTTAATATGATTTTGAGAAAAGCATTCTAATTAGGCTAATTAATGACATTATTGACCGGCCATGTATATTGAAGCAGATATAAATATAAAGATACTAGGGGAGACCCCTGCGTGCTTCGCACGCCAACCCCCAATGGAACCTTCTAAAGACATACGTTATGTTTTATTTATAATAAAAGTTGTAGTATAATAACCTCAAAACTAAGATGGTAAATATTTAAATGTTCAAACCAAATTATTTCTTATATTTTATAACAGCAGTTAATAATAATAGTTAAAAGAACCAGTAAAGCTCAGCTCTACACTTTAAAACCCTAACCTAAAAGCTAGAAATACAAAAATAATAGCTTCAAATTTTGAAATCAGCTGATAATGGAAATATTGAAGCAAACATCAGAATCTATATTATCTGTTATTTTGTTCAATTGGTTGCTATGGTAATAAATGTAAATACATGTGTTGGTTTATCATTCCAGGCCTAACCTAAGATATTTTCCGACTAAATTTACAAATATTAAAATAAAAAAAGGTTTTTACCGAAATGAATTATAGCCTGTTACTCAGGGATAGTGTAGCTTTTTATTAGTAATACTATTTTTTCAATCGGTTCAGTAGCGCCAGAGATTACCCCCTACATACAAACAAACTTTACCTCTTTATAATATTAGTATAGATAAAGCAGTCTTCCTTTGAATGTCGAGGTATGCGGCCGCTGAATTTGTGTGTAATGTTTGTGTACAGTAATGTACATGTTTTTAGTGTTTAATGTTTGACGACTTCAAATGAGAGAGAATATCTGATGATAAGCCCCGAAGCGCGCATTAAAAGGAAGTATAGAAGTCACAGACGGTGTGCAAATAACTTATTAATCATATCATTGACTTGGATACTATAGCCTACTCGAAAATGAGTTTTAAATCTAAAAAAAAGGTAAGTTTTATTTTGTATTACAGGTTGTTGTTATTTATTTTATTGTGTAGTTATGTTCTTATTTTGTGTGTGTGTTTGTATGTCAGGAAATTAAATAAATACCTAAGAAAAGTTTTATGTTGTTCTTTATAACATAATAACACTCATATAGTTTTAATTTTTAGATAAGTCAATACAAAAAAACTTTGAGGTTTAACAACTGCGGCAGGCTTAACCAATCTTCCCTTGATTCATTTCGACTTAATTAACACACACCTTCGCTTGTTACTTTAATTTTGTATGAATTAATTTACATACAACCTATATTTGATCAGTTGTTTTATTAATAAAGTGGACTTTTCTAATTTAAACTAATAACATATAATATTATAATTACCTTATGGCGATTCTGTTAAACAATCCTTGGTTGATGTGGTTAGTAGGGTATATCTTTCCACTTACATGACCAAGATATACCCTTCTAACCACATCAACCAAGGATTTTTTGACAGAATCGCCATAAGGTAATTATAATATTAATATTAACAATCCAGTAAGGCTACAACATTGAAGAATGGAATAATATATAATTTGCAGTATTTTTTCTCACATCTAAATCTAACTTTGTTAATCTATTAAATTAGCCTAATTACACATAACCAAGTAGCCTTAATGGGCTAAGTTTTCACAAATCGGAATACAGCCTAAAGAAGGAAGAGCCAGAAGAAAACATTCTCCATAAAGGATGTGACCTGTTGTTTTGAGAGTAGGCATAGTTCAGTAAAAGAATAGGGTTCGATCTTCAGCAATAAAATTCAATCATGACCGTAACAGATTAGAATGATAGGTAAAAAATATATAGCAAGTAACATGAAAGAAGATACAAATGACTCAAAATTACAATTCAGGAAAAGTTTTCTCCAATGAGTACTACCATGCTGATAGTAAAGTCAAGCCTCCCATGGTTCCCCCTACATTGTAACTGATTGAATGTTGAATTGTGAGACGAAACTGGGCGTACTTAAGTTTTATTATTATTGTTTTGTACAATTGAGTTAAGTGGTTTTATTATATAAGAACTGTATTCAAATTTAAGTTGTTGATATATTTTGTTGTTGCAATTTTCATGTAAAATATATATAAGTTAAATAAGTATATTAAATATCCTAGATTTGTAGCCTATA
This sequence comes from Philaenus spumarius, assembly GCA_018207615.1. Classification (NCBI taxonomy): domain Eukaryota; kingdom Metazoa; phylum Arthropoda; class Insecta; order Hemiptera; family Aphrophoridae; genus Philaenus; species Philaenus spumarius. The sequence continues at coordinate 1,092,543 of JAGFPH010000071.1, forward strand.
ACTTTACAAATTAGAAACTAACAGCCATCACATGTTAATACGATTTCATCATTTGTTTAGCGCTTATTAACTGCAAAAAATATAAATTTTATGTTTTGGCTGATGTTAATATTATTTGTATAATTTGTATACTAATACACAATTACATTCTAACTTATGTTCTAAAAAAATATGCAATTGGATAACTACGTGAGATGTTACAGGTTGTTTCAAATTTTTGTAAATCTATAACTTACACACATAGGATATAATGTAGGCCTACATACCAGTATACAGTATACATATATATATTATAATACACGAAACAAATGATCCAATTATATAACATGCGTGATGGCACACACATCACGGCGGTCAGTGTTACCAATTCGGCGTCAATTTACTTTACGTCCCTCAGCGATGATAAGTTTAGGCCTACACAGACGGCGACCTTTTTAAGCACATACATTGAATGTTGAATTAGAATGTTAGAACTTCAGGCTATTTTTTTTCTAATGCTTGCATTTCTATTATACAAAACAACTTAATTGATGTTACTAACTTATTTATGTTTTTACAAAATGTAAACATACTGTGACTAGAGACTAAAATTTAGAACTTCGGTCTTTTTTTTTTTTTTATCGATTCAAAATACATTGATGTAACAACAAAAATCCTTGTTATACGTATTGGATTGATTCACTGTATCGAATCGTGAATAATATCGATGCAAACAGAATATTAGTAATTTGTAGTTTGGTGAACATTAAGTATTTTTATGTATTATTACAGAATTTTATAAAGTGCAGCCTATATTTTATGTGAAATTTTGTTTCGTTGTAAGCATGTATTTTATTAAGTGATGTGAAGTAGCCTAGTAGGAATAGCAGAGTCCAGCAATGGTGTTTATTTACATTCGCATGCGGAGTCCGCTGTCATTAAAAAGATACGTCTAATATTTACCGAATTAAATAAGTTGTGAATTGAGTTTAAGTTTAAAGTGTTTTATTTTCTGTTCATAACTAATTACTTTAAGCTTAGTTAATCACATTTTATGTTTTCATTTATTTAAGACGATTAGAAATAGTTATGAACATTACAATTACGTATTAGAGCATTTTCTTACGTATAAGTTGGCACCTGTGCCGTAATATGGCATAAGGTCGTAATGTAAACTTTCGCCACCAATTCTTAAGCTACCCTATATCTTATACATATCACAAATTTTAAAAATATATTTTCTTTACGAGTTGCAAAAAATTAAAATATCAAATTAAAGATAAAATTTGTATATTTGCAATTAATAAACACCCTAAACAAATGATCCAATAATATCACTAAGGTACGTGAGATGTCACGGTTAGTAGTTTCCAATTGTGTATTTAATAAATTTAAATTAGGCTATATTCAAATTGCTGCACAAAAATCAAAATATCAAACTAAGCTTACAATTTTTATAGCCTACTTTTTACAGTTAGTACAACTACTAAAATACATTATTAAAAAAGATACAGAATAAAGAATAAACATTTCCAGTTTGAATTCACAATTCAATCAGTCACATAGATTTGCAGCACTAAGCCTGATTTTATAAAGAAATCAGCAGGGAGGCGTAAATTTACTATTCGACTCTCGGCTGATATTTTTTCAGACGACGACGTTGTTTTATATTCTACTGTTAAATATTGAATACAGGTAAACGTACTGTGACTAAAGGCGGTGTAACTTTACTATTCGACTCTAGCCTAATATTTTTGCAGACAACGGCATTGTTTTACATTCTACTGTTAAGTGTTGAATACAGGTAAACATACTGTGACTAAATAGGTTAGGTTAGAACCTTTTAGGTATTTTTTTTGCATTTCTGTTAGCTCTAGGTTAGCCTAGAGTCGAATAGTAAAGTTCCGCCAAGACTATAAACCTAAGTTAGAACTTTAGGCTATTTTTTTTTTTATTATTCTTGCATTTCTGTTGCCGTAGGTCAGCCGAGGGTCGAATAGTAAATTTGAACCCAGACTTCAAAAGGATTAGCCTATTTCAATATGTAGCCTAGGCTATAGAATTATTAGTTTAAATATATATAATATTAAAAAGTATGAAAGGAATACAATTATCCTACACAAATTGCAACTGGTTAAATGTAGGCCTAATGATCAAACCTTAGAAATTTGTGACAATAATTTACCTGTTGATGACATTCATCTTCAACTACAGTTATTGTACTTGTATTTTCTATTTCTTCAGCCATCAACTCAACAAGGCCAAGTCGAAACCAAGGTTAAAGTATTAAAAGACTACGCCTTCAAAAACAAATGTAAATAAACCGATATTAATTTAGTTTCACCAAATAATGACACCTTTCATCCATATAACATACAAATACAAACGTATTAATTTATCACCTAACAGCAGCAAAGATTAGAACCAGAATGTCCATCAGTCCATCTGTTTATATTATTATTTAGAAATAAACAGCTGATCCAACGCATTTAAACAGGGTGACCAATGTAAACTTGTAAACATACACTACACGCAATCAAAAATTATTTTAACTCATTGTGGCCTGCGACCTGTGACTGCAAGCGCGGTCCCATGGGGGTTTTCAAGAGGTCATGCCAACACCACCTATAATACCACCTATGTATTATAGGTGGTATTGGTCATGCACCCCCCTCCAAATATCTTGTGTATAATTGATATTTTTAATAAGCCTTTTTATACTAAATACGTTTTCATAGATTAATTATTCTATAATTTTGGGGAGCTATAATTATATTCGCAAATGGGATACAATTTGGGAGAGGAACGACTTGTGGGTCTAGCTCTATTAAATATTCATCGAGACATAGATGTGGATGTGAATGCCGTGATTAACACGTTTGCTAAGAGCTCAAATACGAAGTTGGAATTTAATTTGTCTTGAAATTCATATTACTTATTAAACCATTGATCAAATATTATTGTTTCAATTTCTATTCATTTATACCCGAAATGGGTCAATTAAAAACTTGACAAGTATACAGATTCGCTTAAAACTAAAGCTTAAATTATAGGTTAGGATTTCATTGACCTGTAATTAGATACTATAAATAAATTTGCACTAGCTATAAATCCCCCCCTACGAGATAAAAAAAAACCCATGACGGTGACCCCCTAAAAAAAAGACTTAAGGCTGGGACCGCTCCTGTGCGACTTAATTTTTTTTAGCGAATTTCCATAGGAAAGATAAGCTATTGCAGTGACGATTTGGTAAGACCTAATCGGGAGTAGTAAATGAGCACTGACCATGGAACCAGGTACGGATCCAGGGGGCGACCACCAAACTTCAAAAATTGAAACCGTTAAAGAGATTTTTTTTAACTTAAATGTTTATTGGTATAAATAGTTTTATTACTATAAATTTTTCAATTCCTCAAGCTTCAAAATCAGTTTCTTTGCTAGTTTTGACATGTTTAACATTTAATAATAGGTACATAAAAGTAATACAAGAATAGGACTAAATTAAATTTTTATCTGGTGAGATAAAAATTATGCAACTTAAAAAATGTAACCTAAAAATAATTGCATAACTTACAGAAATTTGCTATAATAAATTAGGAAAATGTTTTTAATTTTTAGCTTTGCAGATAGCAATTTTTTTTTTCCTTATATCAGGGGGTAGCAGTGGCAGCACCTTACGAGACAATGTTTTCCCGATATTTTAGTTAGAGATGAGAATTACCGTTACATTGTGGTAATAGTCTGCAACGTTCCACGGCGTCTTGGTAATAGGTTGAAATAACGTATTAAATTTGTAACGTATTAATAGGTGGTGGGAATTTGCCTAGGTGTTATTTGATATAACGTTGCAGATGAAATTACTGAACTATTAATTTGGTAATATGATGTTGCGTTGCGGGCAAGTTATTGTAGACAGTTTTAGCATAGATCATGAATAATAAATAGATCTTGCATCCATACGGGGGCTGTGTGCCGGAAAAAAGGTTGTCGCGAAAATAGTACATGATCGCGCCGCGAGGTAGCGCTAGGGAGAAAGCATTGGTAGCATTGGTGTTTCAAACAGCTTCCTTCGTTTCCCCAATAGATAGCGCCAAAAAGTCTAATTTCCAGTGGTACAAAATATTGCATTGGATCGGAGTTCTATTAGGTTATCCAAATACAATGGTTTTAGCAAGGTGTATTATTTATTAATTTAGTATTTCGTTGCAGACGAGATTACTTAATGAAATGTTACCGATATTCTCAAGTAATATTGTCTGCAGCGTTAATTGAATATTCCAAGAAACGCCTTTATTAACAAAATACATTAAAACAAACATTTTCAGAATGATTAGATACCTGTAAATAAATAAATATATAATATAAAAGTACCTAATAATAAGATTTAAACTTAGAGTAATTATTGATAACTCAAAATTTAAAAACGTCAAATTTTAAATACTCAGCTTCAAATTAAAGTAAACATTAAAAATATGTTATTCATTTAATGTAAGGGTTCCAAGCGAGATTACTTTATGTTAAAAAGTTACTAAGATTCTCAAGTAATTTCTTCTGCTGTCTGCTGCTTTAAGTTAAATGTTTCAAAGAAAATTTTTAGGGCCTACTAACAAAATGCAATTAAAATTGTCAAAATAATTAAATTTAAATAAATATATAATATTATACAAATTATGATAAATCAAATGTAAACCTAGAGTAATTTTATTGATGACAAAAATTTGAAAAACATAATTTTACGTTAAAGTTTTAGACTAAATTAAATTGCACAGTGTCAATAATAATTGTTTAAATTCAACTATTCCCTAGGCCTAGGGAAGGATAGTTCTATAAAGCAGTTTTATTTTTTTAATATTTTATGTCAGCAGTAATTATTATGTCAATTTGCATTTCTGCATATAAACTACTATGTGTAATGGATTCTTTTATTAAATGAATATAGACATCGGGAAGGGCAAGAAATATTTCCTGGAATCTCACACCAAACATCCTGTTTATTCCGGTTTTATAATGTGTAGCCTGTGCGTAAGTTGATGCATCTGTTAATATTGTAACGTATTAACGCAAGCGAAGAAAGTAATCTGCTGGCCGTTTTCTCAAAGGGTATTATTTTTGTCAAGGTATTATTTTGTAATGTAACGTTGAAGATATGATTACTTGATGCAAGACTGGAATTAACACCTCTCTGGAACGTTCGTCAGTTTCCTTCCCTGCGTTATCGCTTGACGTTACAAAAATAATAGGGTGTCCTACGTAACGTATTAACGTGGTAATAGTCTGCAACGCATTAATAGTATTATTTTTCCTGTTACGTTAAATAACGCCCACCTCTAATTTTAGTACATCAGTACAGACAAAATGTTGATTATATCAGTGTTGACATAAAACAATCAGTTAATAATTTAAATTTAGCTAGCAGCATCTTCCGAACTACCATTGTAAAAAGGTGATAGTTTCTAATTATACTATACTACGTGGCTGCACCTTAAGGATACAGTTAGTTATAGCAGCATCTTCCAGCCTATTGTAAAATTACGATAAATAGTTTCTAATTTAACATATCAGATGGCAGCACCTTTTAAGGACAAAGGATTTGTTCACAGAGATGAAATTTAATACACATACATTTATTATTTTGTTTGATATTTTTTTTCGGCCAAGTGAGGTCTTGTATCCTGTTGGCTGGTGTCAGAGTGTAATTGTACCGCCTATGGAATTTTTACCTCCTGGTAAAAATACTCTAGTGCATATTTACCCCCCTGATTATCGTCTTAATAGAACTACTACAATAAAGGGAGATAAACATTTTCTAGTTTTTACCCCCCAGTATTTATTTGTTAACTAAGACATGTCCGACATGGGGTAGAAGTTTCCTAGTGTATCCCCCCCCCCCTAGTGATTATTAGCAAACCAAAGCATGTGCGACATGGGGATAAATATTGCCTTGTGTATTTTAACCCCCCAGTGTTTATTTGTTAACTAAGACATGTCCGACTGGGGGTAAATATTTCCTAGTGTATTTTTACCACCCACTGATTATTTGCTAACTAAGACATGTCCGACATGAGGTTAAAAATTTCCTAGTGTATTTTTACCCCCCAGTGATTATTAGCGAACCAAAGCATGTGCGACATGGGGGTAATTATTTCCTAGTGTATTTTTCCCTCCAGTGTTTATTTGTTATCTAAGACATGTCCGACATGGGGGTAAAAACTGCATAGTGTATTTTTATCTGCCCCCCCATGATTATTAGCGAACCAAAGCATGTCCGACATGGGGGTAAACATTCCCTAGTGTAGGCTATATGTACCCCCAAGTGTTTATCAAAATGTTAACTCTTTGGCTCCCGACGTCCGATTTTTCGGACGTTGTTAGTATGTCCGCGAATCCCGACGTTCAGAAATTTTTTTTATAAAATACAAATCATTAGTGAATCTATGTTTATTATAATATATCAACGGAATCTGAAAGATCTGTTCTATTTACCTCTATGATCTTTACTTACGTTAAAAATTACCTCTATGTTCACTACAACGAAGATAATTAGTTGTAATTACGTGGCTGTGCTTTTGTCATCTGTCAGATGATAAATAACTTTATTTGTGTTATTGTGTTGTCTTTTATTATGTACCATATATAAATATTATGTTGTAGTACATGATTGTTTTGGAATATTTTTAGTTATTTTTATTGTTAATTGTGATTATGAAGCGAGTACATTCACTTGTTAGTGACGTGTATATTCTTATGACTATATACTTACAACTAACCGCAGAACTGGTTATATAGTAGCTAGACTAATATGTTTCCAAACAAGGGTATCCAATGCAAATTGCAACGAAAAATGAAAAGGCAAATTGCCGTAGGCAATCCAAAGTATTTCAATTACAAGATGGAAAACTTGTTTATAGTGTTAAAACCTCAATAAAGAATAAAATAGAAAAAGAAAGTGATATGATAAAGTCAAGAGAGGTTATTTTCAAGGCCGAAGAGCGAATACAATTAATAAAGAGTGTTCATGAAGGTTGTGGCACAAGCAAAGAGGCTGGTGCTCTCTCAGCTCATCCTGGTAGAGATAAATGTTATTCTGTCCTACGATGCAGATATTAAAGGATTATGGCTCAAGTTGGCATACACATTTGCCAACTGCCAGAATCCGAAGAAATGAAATATACAGTTGTAGCTGTTGACTATTTTATTAAATGGGTAGCAGCGCAGGCTCTAAAAAATAAAACAGCTCCGTCTATTGTTCAGTGTATCTACGAGGACCTAATATGTCATATCTGATCAAGGATCAGAGTTTAATAATAAATTAGTTGAGGAACTTTTCGTACTCACTGGCGTTAAAAACCGAGTTACCAGGTCTTAACACCCTCAAGCCAATGGTGGAACGAGTAAACAGGACAATTAAAAATGCTATGCTTAAAGTTGTTCACGATCAAACAGAAGCTTGGCCTAGAGTACCATCAGGTATTTTGTTTGCCTTTAGGACTGCTGTACACAAATCTACAAAATTTTCCCCTTTTTATTATACCAGAGAAAAGCACCACGCATACTCATGGAAATTGAACGGGCAGGCTATAATCATGAAGATACCGATACTGAAGATCCACACCCATTAGGTGATACATGGTTGGACACTGATGATTTTCTTGACACTGAAACTAATTCTCTACAGATGTCAGAAAAGTTTAAAAATTTAATTCATGACAGTGTGGAGAAAAATATTGAAGTTGCTCAACAGGAGCAGAAAATGCAATATGATAAGAGACACTCTACAAGAGAGTGTCTGGAAGTGGGACAACAAGTTCTTCTATTAAATATGAGAAGGAAAGGGGTAAAACAAGAGCTTCCAAAGAGTGGCCGGTATACAATAGTAGAGCTAGATAGCTCAAAAGGAGCAAAATTAGAAAATTTAAAGGGAATTACACTTAAGACTACTTTTCCTATCAAAAGATTAGTACCAATAAAAAACCTAAAGAAATTTGTACACCTTCAAATTGTACCATAAAAGAAAATGTTGGAAGTATGGAACACCAAATAGAGTTAGGCCTAAATAATATTTTAGTAAAAGCAATACCGAAATTCATTTTAAAGATGAGACGTTTTCCGTGAATTTTATATTACAAATCAAGAACATTAATGGAAACGTAACAGTTGGAAAAAACCAAAATCCAAAAAGTAATGTGTTAATTAAACTTTTTTATTTGAACTATATTGCATTATTAATAAGTTTTTATTGTTGCATTTGTATAGTTATGTAAGTAATGTGTTAATTCAACTCTTTTATTTGTACTATATTGCATTATTAAGTTTTTATTGTTGCAGTTGTATAATTATATAAAGTAATGTGTTAATTATACTTTTTTATTTGAACTATATTGCATTATTAATAAGTTTGTATTGTTGCATTTGTATAGTTAGTTATAAAGTTATATAAGTAACTAGCTGACCCGGCAATGTTTCGCTACTGCTTAATTTGAAACTTTGAAAGCCTGTAATTCGTATCCCTGAGGGCCGATGTAAATTATAATGGGATTCTGCTCATTGCTTGATTTACCTAACCTAAAATTATATTCAGTTTTTGATCCAAATCAGTTGTTGATCAAAATCAGCTGTTTTAAGCTTTTCATACGAACAGCTGTTTCTGATAAAATCAAAAGAAATATTTCTTCTTCTTCCTTAAGATTGACTTTCCATAAGATTAACATTGAAACTTTGAGGGCCACTGGGGCGTAGCCCTAGTGTCCTGGGACTTTGGTAAATGGCCTAAAACCTTCCCAGGGTTAACCTGTGTTACTATGCAAAATTTCAAAGCAATCGGATGGACGGTTTGGTAACGCATAAAGGACAGACATACATTGAATTTTATATAATATATAGATGTGTTAATTCAACTCTTTTACTTGAACTATATTGCATTATTAAGTTTGTATTGTTGCATTTGTATAATTATATAAGTAAATGTGTTAATTAAACTATTTTATTTGTACTATATTGCATTACCAAATATATGGATGAGTTTGTGTAACGTTTTCATTCAAAATCCTTCTTTACTAATGCAGAACGTATTGCAATTAGTTTAAGTGTTCTGAGTATTATTTTTTGTTGTTTTTCTTTAACCCTCGAACTGGCAGGTGTTAAATGTCACTCCAACACATTTGTAACGCGTGATTGCATCGAATATTTGACCCACTAAAAACCTTCCAATCTCAAAAAGACAAAAACCGTTGGAAAGGAAATACCGTAATTCAAACTTTAATTTTTGTATTTACAAGTTTTTTCTAAAACTTATATTTACATACGTAATCATCGTTGCAGTTTATTCGTTTTCTAAAAATCAATCGGCGAACAAATATCCATTCAAAACTTGAGGAAATAACTCTACTTTCGTTTGTCTCTTCAGCCCGCAGAATATTTTTTCTGAGTTTAACCTATATACCGTTGGATTCATCACAACTTCCCCTAAATTTCGCTGTTTAGATACGGCTATAGGGCGAATAGCTGGAGTCGCCGGTTGCTTTCTCTTTTACTGGAGCAGACTCTTAAGTCAAACATTTGGTGTTACATATTGTATTGTTTCTTTAGTTGGAAATATCAAAACTTGTTTAAAATTTTGATTGTTTAAATATTAATGGTGAAATTACAACACATTCCGTAATTTGAATTATTGAGGATGGTGTGTGTCTATTTTGAACTCTGTTTTACATTATGTATATGTCACCGCTACCCCAACCACCTTACTTAGACCCAAGTGCCTCTGTCCTAATCAATCATCATTTCCATGACAATATCAGGGTGTACAATAATCTGTTTACCTTGTCTACACTATGAGTTACCGCGAGGGTAGATGCACGAAGCGAGCAGGGGCAGAGCCCCTGGTGTTATTTATAAATGAATATTTGTGCATATTCAGCAAATATTTTTTAAAGTATGTAACACTGTACATAATATTTTTTTATCTGTTTTAATTTGTAATTTTGGTTTTTACTGTTAACAAAGTAAGAACCACTCCTGGTTTAACTGATTTGCGAATACAAGTTTGTATTTCAAATCTAAACATAGATCGAGTATTACAGCATTTTAAAAGTCTTTTGAAACTAAACATTTTGGAAAAGTTTATACTTATTAGCTTTTGTTTCTAGATGGTGATCCTATTCGTACAACATTTTTGTTTGTATTTTTATTTACCATCACTAAACGGTTTTATTCCGAGATTTTCTTTTAAACAATGTTCAACTATGGCACTTTTACATGTTTTCCAACATTTAAAATTACGGAGAATTTTGAAGAAATGAAAATGTCCATCCTGTCTACAAAAATTCATATGGCAGTGTAGGTCGAGTGGAATGTCAAATCAAAAGTGGAAATAATTCGACCACACAGCTGAACCTCTGACATGAGTTGAGCGAATTCCAAAATTAAATTGATATATGTTTTTGGGTTTCAAACAACTATTTGGGAAATTGATCAACTCACGTAGCTGCTGCCAGAATGTACCAAATATATTGCCATCAGTCACCAAGGTAAAAGCCGTGGATTAAATTCTGGTATTTTACGTTTTGATTGTTTTTGGGGGAACCAGATGCTATAAAGTCGCGTAAAAAAACAAAATGTGCAGAATTATTTCATATGTCTATTTTTTTAAAGAAAAAAAAAAATTATTTCTACTACGAAAAAGCTCAAAAAATTGTTACTTTCGGACATAAAATGCATCCGTTAGAGTGTGGACACTACATACACATGTTACTTCCAGTCAATTATTTGTCTAACGAACTCGTCCAAGCGACTTAGAAAACCAACCTGCGTACCAAATCGGACATAAAATGCGACCGTTAGAGTGCGCACAGATTTATACATGTTACTTCCGGTCAAAAATTTGGTCTACTTCCGGTCAATTTTTTTGGCTAACGAACTCGTCCAAGCGACTTAGAAAACCAACCTGTGTACCAAATCGGATGTAAAATGCGTCCGTTAGAGTGCGGACACTACACACATGTTACTTCCTGTCAAAAGTTTGGTCTACTTCCGGTAAATTTTTTTGGCTAATGAACTAGTCCAAGCGACTTAGAAAAACAACGTGTGTACCAAATTTGAACCAAATCAGACGTAAAATGCGTCTGTTAGAGTGCGCACACATATCTTATCTTCTAAAGCGAGAGATAATTGTTTGTCTGCTAAATGGATCTGGAATCTCTGTCTAAGGATTTTTGATTTTATATTAGGCTTTTGGCCACGAGAAATCGATTGGAAATGGTCACCAGTCTGGGAAAATTCGTTTTCTACGTCTTTTTATTAAATTAAAAAGTGAAATTTGTCCATTTTAAACAATACAAAGCACAGCTGATGCAAATGTTTTCAATGCCATTACAATAATCATCTGCTTTCTTTTAAACTGTATATTTTATTAGAGGTAAGCCTAATGTTGTATCTATTTATAGTTACCATGGCAACGAATACATAATAAACATACCCTTTATTTAGTTGTTTAATGTTATAGGCCTAACCTAAACGATGTTCATGGAAATTTGCAATAATAGTAGTTATTGACGTGAGCGAACTAGGCCCTAGGAATAAATCGATATTGAAATAATACTTTAATTTAGGCCTGACTTATTTCTGAGGCATAGCGTTGAGATTGTGGTTAATCCTTTAACTGTATTTTTATTACAGGTAAGCCTAATGTTGTATATACCCTTTATTTAGTTGTTTAATGTTATAGGCCTAACCTCAAAACTCAATAATCCAATATTTATTATTGAAATCATAGCCCTGCTTATAATCGAGCTTTAGCTCGGTCTCCAGGTACTATTCATAGAGTTACTCCCGGTCAAAAATTTGGTCTACTTCTGGTCAATTTGTTCGGCTTACTTACTAGTTCAAGCGACTCAGAAAACCAACGTTTGGACCAATTTGGACGTAAAATGCGTCTGTTAGAGTGCGCACACATACATACATAAATATATATGATTTTTAATGGCACCCTTATGGTAAGACCCAAGGTCGGGAGTACCAATTGAGCAGCGATCACGGTCCCCAGAACACGTTTTGGGGACCATGATCGGTGCTCATTTGCTACTCCCGACCTTAGGTCTTACCATAAGGGCCACTGCAATAAATGGAAATTCGCTAATAACATAAACAGTGACACTGTCAATATTTTAAAACATACATAAAAAAAGTGATGTTGATGGAAAGAAGAGAATATTGATGAAAATCTAAATATTATAAAAGTACATTTTAAATACTCATAGTATTATTGCATTAATAATATATAAGTATTAATGAGCTCATAAGGTTACCTTTATAGAGCTCTTTGATCATTTTTGCACTTAAACTTTGGTCAAATCGAGGAAAAGTGAATCGCATTCACTCAGCAGTGCACACTGTGTTTATATAGTTATTTGTAAAAAAATAGAAACGCAAGGAGAAAATAAATGAATTTACATTAGTATATTAACATTATTATATTCTTGGAATATAAAAAAAATCAGTACATTAAACATTGATAAGAAGATATAAAACAAATAGATAATCTTGAAACGGATCTTCTTTCAAATTGTTAGATTTTTTAAAATCCCCAAGTAAGGATGATTATTTACTGAATATAATTTCTTGTTTTCGGTTTTTAAGAAATCCGAATAAGCACTGAATTCCTTCAGTAAATCTTTACCAATTCTAAAACCAGAAAAAGTATTACATGTACTAATTATTAAGATTTTATGAAAAAAATCCTTTTCAATAGTTTGTAGGCCAGTAAATAGCAAATATATGTTTATATTAATTCATATTAATTTTGCATCGATTGGAAGTTCAACTTCTTTCATATTTTATATCAATATTGAAAACAGCAACAATAACTTACAGATGATAGTGATGTCAAAGAATAACACCAAGTAAAGCTGATATAAGTTTAAGGGTAATCATATTTTATCCGAATATAGTAATAACAATTAGGGGTTTTCATTGATAAAAGGCAAATATTTTTTAATGCTATATGCCAATATGGAGATACTTTAGTCCCTTTTTACAGCAATTTGTTTAGGGGGATTTAATTTACAGACAGCTTTATTAGGAGCTTTGACAACATTAAATAAAAACATGTACGTTATTGCTTATTTTAAAACAAATTACAGAATAGGATATCTCTTTCATTAAGGATTACAAGTAAATTTTAAATGATTTAAGATTAAAATTTATATAACAAAAACTTAATTACTTCTATTAGTTGGGTCTAAATCCCAATCACATTTCATAAATCATTTTCACTCAATTTTTAAATTTTAAATTGCAAAGTTTCACACAGAATAGTAAAAAGAAGAATGTGTGAAGAAACAGCTGATTATATAATATCAAACGGAGCTGTTATAAAGTGTAAGCTATTTGACACTGTATTAGCAATATTCATAGAAGACTGAGTAACTTGGGTGACCGACGTAGCATCTTTCTGAATCCCACCGAACATGATGAGTTCACCATTGCCTACAACTAACGTATAAAGTATAGTGTCTTCTGGACTCCCTTCGGCAACTGACTTTTGCGGTAACCAACTGACAACATGTTCTGTTAATACACTCGAAATATCCATCACAAACATCGCCATTTTCGGGGGATCTAATTTAATTGCGGATGTTATAGGCGGTGGCGGAGACACCTCCCTCCTTTGTTGAGCATTGTTTTTAGACAAGTGCCTTATTCTTTCTTCCATCCTTCGTAACGCCTCCAACTGTCTTTCTCTCTGTTTTCCCGTGTTATTCGGGGCTATATCTCCTCTGAATGCGGCCATGGATCCGTCGTGTGTCGGCAAATCGGAAACCGACCTACCATAATTACGATTTAGATTTTTGGGTAGCTCAAACCTTCTGTTACCAGTTTCGAGATTGAATGACGGACCATCCTGACTAGAGCTCGGTCCGCTTTCAGAGTTAGAAGGGTACGAGTATCTTCTACTGGGATTGTTACTGGCGACTGAATCTTCACGGCTTTCTCTGCTCGAAACCCCTATTTGATGGCTAGGCCCTGGAGCTTCAAAATTATGACTACGAGGAATTAAACTTCCTCTTCTACCATTTACGTTTACATCTCTGTCTACGTATTGCGGTCCAACAGATCCATCAATGTTCCTGAAAAACATTTAAAAAACTTTAATTTATAAAAATGGCTAGGTATTTTAAGGTGAAAAACTTTTAGCCACCATCACTGTTTAAAATGAGCACAAAAGCTCTTTGACTGCAATAAATTAACAGTAATAAAATCTAAACAGAACAAAATCTTAATTTGCTACATTGTAAGGTTCAACAATAACAAGATCGAATATAATTTTTAAACAATGATAAAATTTTATCAAAGCAAGGGTTTACTTTATATGAAAATAAAATTACATTAAATATGCTTTTATAAAGTGAAAATGCCAGTTGCAATGATATCTCCTAACAAGTCAGGAAGATATCTTAGAGAAGATAGTCTTCTCAAATTATTTTCTGCTCGACATTCCAAAAGTAAATTCTTAATTGATAAGCAATTATATATTTATCACACTGAACTGCTTCTAGAAGGAAAAATACAGTGCAAGATAGTTATCTAGAAGAGAGCGAGTTACTGGTGGGAGTACAAATGAAATTCGTCAGAAGGCTTAGGCCGGAGGCAGACGTTTCAAGAATACAGAGTGTGTTGTGCAGCATCGTAAATGACTTGCACAGCGATCTGGATTAATTCTTGGATGGCGACTTATTCGTTGAATCACGTTTGAGTAAATAAACAGATGTAATTCTGAGTTCAAGTTTTATTCTTTCAATTGTATCTTCTCATATGTGAAACTCAATTTTTTTTTATATGTTGCAACTTTGTTTTAATTAGAACATATTAAATTTAATTCTTGAACAACACATGAATAATTATCAATAAGAAACTTACATTTTAAAGCAATAACTTGATTTTAACCAAAGACAACTTTCACATATTTGGCCCAACTAGGGCATACAAAAGTGATAATGTTTTATAAATGATAGAAACATATAAAAGTCTATATTTATAACCAATTCGGATAAAATCACATAAGAAAATATTTACTTCCAAGTCTGTCTATGATGTCAATTAAGTCATTTCTACCATGTTCAACACTATCTATGTCCCTGAGCCCAGATCACAACTTGTATGTCCTTCATGTATGACTTCACTGTAACGACAAAGCTTCACTACATCCTTTTTGATGACTGTGTTACTTTATAACACTTTAAAAAGACAACAGTTTATTACTTTTATTTTTTAAACTTTTACCTCGATGAAATGTTTGCTATCGCATGAAATGCTACGCTACCTATGGGAGGAGCCATCAAAACTATTCTTTTATCTGTGTAGTCTCCCTCAAACAACTCTTGCTCTTCTTATTCTTAAACATTCTACTACGCATGTTATTTCCATCTAAGACACTCGATGATGTACCTTTGGCACTTCAACATTGTTCTTTTTACGCGTAAAAATATATATTATATTTAATATTTTCAATTTTCTTTAATATATTATTTACCTGTATTTTTTATTTAATTAATTATGAATGTTTAATAGATTTTAATATTAATTTACATTATTCCAATTATCTTTCTGTGTTATACGAGTATAATTTTAAGAGCTGCTTTTGTCTTTGTTAAAATTAATATTTTATTAATATTTGAAGTTTGTTTTTATTTTACATATTGTTTTCAAAATATCTCTTAATTATTATTTATTTTATATATTTAAGAAATCACATATTATGTTAAATACTGTATAGTGACAAATGGTACAAACCAAAGTTTTATTAACTAACTAGCTGAAAACCCGTGCTTCGCTACAGGGAATTTGTTTTTTGCTACGTCATTATCATTATGATTCATAATTAATTGTAATACTTTTCTCTCATTTTCTTTCATCTAATATTTCACGAAAATGAATTATAACATGTATTTTCAATTAGTTTGGTACTTATTGTTCACTGGTTGCCCGTAAATCGTCACTGTTTGTGTGTTGAATAAATTAAATCAATAAAAAATTCAGAGTAAAGAGCGTCTTCTTTTCAACCACTAAATCTACAGACTGCTAAATCACAGTCTTAGCTGGTTGTTTACAGATCACCCAGATACGTCTTTAATATGCAAATGCATAGATCGGGTTAGTTTTGATCAGCTTACGTTCAAAATATTTTCATAAAATTATAAGTGCCAAATTTCAGCTCTCTAGCTTTAAGGAAATAATATCAATTAATATTTATTATTTTTAGGGGTTGTTATTACTTTTTCAATCCTTAGCAGCACGTAACAAAATGTAAAACTGGTTTATTTTTTATATGTATCTTGTAAGAATTAAATGTACAAAATTTAAGCTCTTTAGCTTCAAGGAAAGTATAAAAATAAAATAAGTATTTATTATTTTTAGGGGTTGATATCACATTTTCACCTCTAGCAGTACGTAACAAAATGTAAAACTCATTAACTTTATATATGTGTTTTGTAAGAAATAAATGTGCAAAATTTCAGCTTTAAGGAAAGTAAAAAAATAATTTTTTTAATTGTTTTAGGGAATGTTTCAACCCTTAAAGGCTAAATATTTTAAAATCCTATCTTAGTGCGCCTCTAGTGCTTATGAGCAATATGTGTACCAAAATTCACGTTACTTGGCGGTATTAAATTAATATTTACAGTTATAGGGGTTGTTATTAAATGTTCACCCCTTAGCAGAACGTGATTAAATGTAAAACTGGTTTATTTTTTTATATGTATCCTGTAAGAAATAAATGTACAAAATTTCAGCTTTCTAGCTTTAAGCAAAGTATAAAAATAAATATTTATTGTTAAAGGGGTTGTTACTACATTTCCACCCCTTAACAGAACTTAATAAAATTTGATCCGTGTGTTGTGTATATTGTAAGAAATATTTACAAAATTTTAGCTCTCTAGCTTTAAAGAAAGAAATGAATATACAGTATATTGTTTTTAGGGGTTGTATCACATTTTCACCCCTAGTAGCGCGTAACGAAATGTAAAAACTGGTTTACTTTTTATATGTATCGTGTAAGAAATAAATATACAAAATTTCAGCTTTCTAGCTTTAAGAAAAGTATAACAAACACTATTTATTTATTGTTTAGGAGTTGTTTCAACCATTAAATGGAAAATATTTAAAAATCCTTTTTTGGCGCTCCTCTAACACCTCCAAATTTCACCTCCTCTAGGACGCTCCTCTAGGAATGTGCACCAAATTTCACGTTCCTAGGCAGTATGGTGTTTGACATATGTAACAAACAATATTTATTGTTTTAGGGGTTGCTTCAACCTTTAAAAGATAAATATTTTAAAATCCCTTCTTAGTGCGCCTTTAGCAGCTATGAGCTATATGTGTATAAATTTCACGTTCCTAGGCAGTATTTAAATAATATTTATAATTTTAGGGGTTGTTACCACATTTTCTCTTAGCAGAACGTGACAAAATGTTAAACTGGTTTATTTTTTTATATGTATCTTGTAAGAAATAAATGTAAAAAATTTCAGCCTTCTAGCTTTAAGGAAAGTATAACAAACAGTATTTATTGTTTTAGGGGTTGTTTCAACCCTTAAAGGGAAAGTATTTAAAAATTCTTTCTTAGTACGCCTCTAGCTCCTTTGAGCAATATGCGTACCAAATTTCACGTTCCTAGGCAGTATTCAATTAATATTTATAGTTTTAGGGGTTGTTATTACATTTTCACCCTTTAGCAGAACGTCACAAAATTTAAATCAGGTTTACTTTTTATATGTATCATGTAAGAAATAAATGTACAACATTTTTGTTTTCTAGCTTTAAAGACATTATAACAAACAATACTCTTTAGGGGATGTTTCAACCCTTAAATTTCAAATACTATAAAACTCTTTCTTAGTGCGCCTCTAGCTCCTTTGAGCAATATGCGTTCCAAATTTCACGTGCCTAGGAGGTAGGACTTTTGAGATGTATAACACAAATGTTTATTGTTTTAGGGGTTGTTTCAACCCTTACAGGAAAATTATTTAAAAATTCTTTCTTAGTCCACCTTTTGCTCCTTTAGTCCTTTTGGTAAATACATGTACCAAATTTCACGTTCCTAGGAGGTAAGGTTTTTGAGATATATA
>JAGFPH010000071.1:1136009-1149546 GCA_018207615.1 Philaenus spumarius
CTGTAGATATTTTCTGATTTTCTATTGATAAATAAAAGAAGATTTTATTGTAATTGTAAACCTGTGTCCTGAGTCAAATCATTTATCAAATTGATTAAGCTAGTAAGCAGTGTTACAGTTCATTATATTGAGAATAATATAAAAGTAAAATTTTATAAATTAGTATATATCTTGTTATATCATAAATTGACGCCTACAACATTAGGCCTATTGAATTAAAGTAAAATATAAAACTGTAAATTAATAAATTGGCGCAACAACGTGATGGCTTTTCCCAATAATACTCTAAAATAACTCCTTATTTTACCTAGATTTATAAGATTGTTAGCTTAGTATGTGTGTATAATTTTAGTTGTAAATTTTAAATCAATATGGAAGACCAATCTGCGTACAACCTTAGAACTAATATTAACTTAACCCAAAGGGCTCAAGAATTCCAAGGCTTGCCCGACATTTACTCGTCCCGCCGAAAAGAAGACGTGGTCGCGGAACAGTTAGGCGAAACGATGGAAGGGTCGCGGATCCTTGATACAAGCAACCGCCGGATGGAAGACATGTTTAAGGGAAGAAAATTTTAACGACTTGTTAGGCGAACCAGAGCCGGAAAACATAAATTTAAGAGCAAGCCTTGAACCAGAAATAATAAATTCAACCGACGACGCAATACCATCGCGAACTTCAACTCCACCCTTAACACTTGAAGATATGTTCTTCAATATTAGTCAACAATTCCAGTATCAAAACCAACAATTCCAACAACTTAACCAACAAATTTCAGATACTAAACAACAAATTGTAGATAACAACCAACAAATTAAACAACAAATTTCCGATAATGACAACAAATTCTCTGGACAATTTCAACAACTTAACCAACAAATTTCAGATACTAAACAACAAATTGTAGAATCCGAACAAAAGTCCGAAAAACAAATTTCACATTTAATTATCGAAATGCGAACGCAGTATGCGAACATTAAAATATCAAAAGAAACCATTCGTAATTACTAAACTAAACACGCATGAGTGCGAGAGAGAGGAACAGACTACTATAAAGGCATTTCATTCACAAGTTGGAGCAGCGACACCTAGCGGCAAAGATCGTAAATGATTCATTAATAATATTATAACATCCGACTTCCAACAACATTTTGAATAATTACCAGTACTTCTCGACCTCAAATTAATATCATTCCCACATCAAAATTAATCTAAATTAAACGACCAATCCATATAATATATAATAACTCAAGAGTAAACCAATCGACCGAAATCCACCTTTTAAAATACACTCGAAGCTAGGCCGATGTACGAAATTGTAGGCCTATTCCAAATTAAAACCACCGATCCCAAGGAAACTAAATTCTAAATCAAAAAAGGAACAGAACCAACGAGTAGAACAGAAGATTTTACATCAAAAATGTCTTTGGCAAAATATGAAAAGAAATACCGTTAAGCTAGTAAAGTTCTTCAAAGTATATGAATATTCGATTAAAACCTGGAGAACGAGAGGCCATGTTTGTTTAAGCCTCGCCCACAATCACGTGACCGCTTGTGCCGCGGAAATGAGACTTTTAAACGACCAGATAAATAGTTATATTTGTAGACCTTAGATATTAGATATTAAGTTGTACAAGGAGCTATTTTAGATATTTTCATTTAAAATTTTATTTAATCAAATTCTATTTACTTTTACCATTCTATGTTCTTTAAAAAACCAAAATACATCAAAATTTCATTAAAATCATACAAAACAAATACACTACATTTCAAAATACACATTTTCACACAACAATCAAAATCCCACAAGAAATGAAATTAACCAGGCTTTAATATACCAGTTCCTGAGGGCCTTAGGAAGCCAAATTGGGATCAAATCCAATTTAATTGTTGCTGAGACATCAAAGGGAGCAGACGCTGTGTTAGAGCCCACCAAACCACACAAGTTTCAAGACCATTTTGAAGTGTATAACAAGTGCCAACGTTAAAATAACCTTTTATAAGTGAAGTGACTGAACAGTATCAAATTTTAATAAACCATTCTTTTTCAAGAAGAAGACTCTATATAAAAATTGGGTGAGATCAATCCACATAACTATTCATCAAATTGGATATACTCCAACCTTTCCTTTGCAGATTTAAATTCAAAGAACTATACCAGTAAAGCTGATAAACTTTTATAAATATATATATATACCATCAAGATTTCAACTTTTATCAGAACTTTATCCTTTTATATTAACACTAAATTCATACATCTACATACCCATACACTTTCCACCTTGTACTATTTTCTCCTTTGCTTTAATTATCCTAATTCTTAATTTAAATAATTTGTATAATATTTGTTTCAAATTAATATTGGGGAAGAGCCGGCACCAACCTACCCGAGATTAAGAGTGCTCATTGGGAAATAATTCCCTAAAATAATTTTGTATATATTTGATTTTGAGCTAAATAATTATTAAACTGTAGATATTTTCTGATTTTCTATTGACAAATAAAAGAAGATTTTATTGTAATTGTAAACCTGTGTCCTGAGTCAAATCATTTATCAAATTGATTAAACTAGTAAGCAGTGTTACAGTTCATTATATTGAGAATAATATAAAAGTAAAATTTTATAAATTAGTATATATCTTGTTATATCATAAATTGACGCCTACAACATTAGGCCTATTGAATTAAAGTAAAATATAAAATTGTAAATTAATAAGCGCGAGTGTAAGAATAACGTATAGCCTACAAAAATTGTATAATTTATTTTATATCGGTCATCCTTTACGCCGAAAACTATTTATCATGGCGTTCGTGCAGTAAAAGAAATGTCGGGTCATATGCCTCGGTTAAGGAATAAATTAACCCGTTCACTCGTCAATAGTAATAATGGTTTTAAAGATATTATAGCGGGAGAGGGGGGCCCTATGAACAAACTTGCGGGGGGGGGGGGGCCTGCGGGTTCTTATCGCCGCCACTACCTGTTGGTACATCTTTATAACGTATCTCGGACGTAGCGTCAACATTCGTTCGGTCCTTTCGTTGACGCTATAACCAAGTTCAACTGTATATATAATTGTGTAAAGAGACAAACTATGAAACGAACATTATGGGCATCGTTAAATTACAGAAAGATAAATGATACCGGTGTAGCTTATTTTAAAGGTATTGACTCAGGACCTACGGAAATTAAAGGTTTAATGTTAAAAGGTTGTATAATAAAAGAGAAACGCTAGGCCTAAATATTTAACACTGACCATTAAATATCGGTGTATTGCAACATTTAACGGCTCTATAAATATTAATTTTTGACCCATTAGCTTCAAAATAGCAACATAGTCAGAAAAAAAAGGTTATCATTTCAATTGCAGTTATATTGACATTTAAACTATATAGGTCAAACCGAATACAATATTCTTACCATAATAAAGATATTCATAAATAAATTAACTAACTATATACGTACCATTTGCTGGAATGACATTATTTTGATTTTGGCTTAAGGGTGTCCAATAGGCCTGATAATAAGGGTGTCGATATTATCAGGTGGTAGGCCTATTGGAAACTACAAAACTACAATATTGTCCGGAGGCTAATTGCAAACTTTAGCCATTTAGCCTAGATCAGGAAAACACAAAATATGTTTCCAAAAATGCTGAAAATGAGGCCTAACATATAATACACAGATTATTTGGTAAGTAGACTATTACAGCATAGACAAATTTACAGTTTCAGTCTGAAAACTGGAAAAAAAAGTGGGCTAACTATGACAAATTGACTGACTAAAAAAATATCTATTCTAAGTCGGGAAAAAGCGGTAAAAACTAAATATTCGTAAACTTTACGCCCTTCTGTATCAACTCAGAACTGTTCAATTCTTATCGATGCTTATGTCAATTTAAAGATAATTTCAATACGAATCGAAAGGTATATAACACTCATTTGGTTTATAATACTACTAAATAGATAATCGCTAAAACCAATTGATACCTACAGGTACTCTTTACCAGTATAGAAACTGCTTGTAAGGTATTACATAAAAATCTATAACTATTTGTTGATAAAAGGCAGTGACAATCAGAACAAATATTATCAAAGGAAAAGGTTTGACCCAAGCAGTGGAGTAATCAAAATTATTCCAAAACGAAATTTAACCATCAAAAATGTGTGGGAAAAAGAGCATTTTATTCGTGTTCTATCGCATCAGACGAACTCAACGTCATTCTAACATTTCTTACGTGTCACAATGTAATAAACTATATACCAAATTAATCTTTAGAATGTTTTGCGTACAATGATATACTGTTATGATCTATGTTATATTCAGATGTGTTGTATCTACCATTTCCTATAATCAGCTGTTTTCTATTACAACAATGTTCAGGGACTTTTTAAGTTTTTTGTTACTTACAACCATTCAAGTTTATATTTTTGTAATAAACGACAATTATGTATTCTAATGTGTGTGTACTTTAAACACTTGGTCACGACATATACAATATGACTTATTTAAATATTACTTTACATTCGCAAACTTTGATTTAAAAAATGCTTGTTAAAAGAGTACCCCAGGTACTCTTTGCCAGATAGAGGGTTAAAGTAAAAATTTTGCAAAACACTTTCTTAATGTGCACTTATGACGCCATAAGAATTTTGAAATTTTCGTACTTATATCTTAAGTAGTTTTTGCTCTAAGTTGATACTATATCAGTCATTCAGTCAGGACAAAGCCACTTATATAAAAGCTATAGATTTTAAAATTAAATTGTTTCATTATAAAATATCAGCTAGTTTTATAAACGTTAAATGTTTAGAGGCTTCGATCTTGCATTTACACTTTTGATTTTTTTTTTAAATTATTTTGTGTAAAAAATTAATTACAAAGGCGTTCAGGACATACTAAACTTAAATTATAGTCCAAATGAAAATTGATTTCTACAAAAAGTTCAAATTACTAAAATGTTCTTAATTTCACAAAAATTGTATTCAGACATACATAATAATTAACACAAACTAATATTTTGGTTGTGGTTTATTTAAAAAAATCTAGATTAGATTAAAAAAAAACACTTTTATAGTAAATTATTCACATTCACAACATAATTGTTTACAAGTTTTACATTTTCCTAGGCTCCTTAAATCATTTAATGTAGGCCCTACTGTGCAGGGTATCCTTGGTGTCATTCTCTCTTATATTTGAGTCTGGTAAAAACATGTTAGGCCTAAACGAAGCTAAAATATCAGTTTGGTCAAACATGACATAGTCTATAAATTCCCTAATAGAGTTTTGTTAAATTAAATTCTTTTATGCCATTTCATATTTTTGTTTGTCTCATTTTTATGGGACCTAGATAAGTCAAAATACAGGAAACAACATCAAGATTTGTATTTAAAAAAATTCTAGTATTCCCCTCCCAATTATAATTATATCATCCATGACATTTTTTTTAGGAAAGTCAAGAGTAAGAGATAAAATATGGCATTAGCCTTTCAGAGGTCCTATTGATTCTGAAACACAAAAGGTCGCACAAGGAGGATTCCTTCAGTTTACAAAATGGAAGGGATTATTTGTAAAATCATTACTTTTATTGATAACATTGTTAAATACAAATATAAAAGTGAAAGTTATATAAGGAAACACCACTAAAACCTCTATTTACATCAAATATACAAAATGAAAATATTTAAAAATATATCACTCAAAAGGTCGCACACGGAATAAAACTCCGGGTTTGCAGTTTCAAGAAGAGTTGCACATGGAAGAATGATGTGTTCCGCAACAAAATTAGCTCTAATACTGAAAAAAAAACTGTTAGTTAAAGTGAAAGCATTATTATGCGGTTCCTAAAAAGAGGCTTGTGAACTAGGCTGGAAATTACAACAGCCGACCACATGGAACCATTTTTTTCATACGAAACTTTAACTACTTGGAGGAAAGCTCCGTGATGCAATTTATGGAAGGTTAAAGGGCTTAAACTGAAATTGGATAAAATTTACAATACACCTTCTTGTGGCAGAGGTATCATCTATGAACAAAAAAAGTGCTCTATACAACATAATCATAATATTTAATTCTATTTTTTGAAATGACTTAAATCGATTAAAATATAATCCTACAAAATTTAATGGAATAAATAAGTTATACATGCTACATTGTCATTTTATTGTAGACTTTATACGATATATAAATATTAATCAAAACATAAGTTATCGGTCAAATTTCACCTGATTAGATTTCAACTTATACGCAAAAATTCAATTGTATTAGTTGGCCTCCTAACTTATGGGTGACAGTTTTTTCGTATTTTTTTTTAAACTGCACACATAATAAGGTAGGCTATACTTAGTGTATATAAAATATAAATATACAGGGTGTATCAGGAAGAAACGGAAGAATTGCAGGACGTGTTCTACTGGTGAAAATAATGAAAAAAGTTCCTATAAACATAGGTCCGAAAACGCTTCGTTTTCCAGATATCCGCCATTTTGTTTTTTGTACAAAATAAATTATATCTAGAGAACGGTTTGACGGATTGAGTTCAAACTTGGCATGAAGTTTAAGCTGTCAATGATATACCTCAAAAAAAATAAACGATTAAATCCAATCATGCGTTTCAAAATGGCGACTGTTTGAAAATTTCAAACCTAAATTACTCCAAAACCGTACATTTTAACGAAAATTGTCAAGACATCTTTTTTGTAGCCCTTTTGATTTCCTATAGGATAGTGTAACTGTCAAAACAATCAGATGAAGGATAACAGTTAAGTTATGTGTACTAATTGGTTTGTTCAACCCGGCATCCTATACCAATACAGTAAATACTACAATATTGTATGGACATTTATTTTGTTGTCATTACCTTTTAACTTAGCTATTATCCTTCATCCGATTGTTTTGACAGTTAGACCATCCGATAGGGCATCAAAAGGGCTACAAAAAAGGTGTCTTGACATTTTTCGTTAAAATGTACATTTTTGGAGTAATTTAGGTTTGAAATTTTTAAACCGCCGCCATTTCGAAACGCATGATTGGATTTAATCGTTTATTTTTCTTGAGATATATCATTGACAGGTTAAACTTCATGCCAAGTTTGAACTCAATCAGTCAAACCGTTCTCTAGATATGAATTATTTTGTACAAAAAACAAAATGGCGGATATCTGGAAAACAAAGCGTTTGCAGACCTATGTTTATATGAACTTTTTTCATTATTTTCACCAGTAGAACACATCCTGCAATTCTTTCCGTTTCTTCCTGATACACCCTGTATATACGCTAAACTATGTAAGAAATAAGGAAATAACCAAACCTAAACTTCTCTGATTGATCTTGAATTCAGCTACATTGGTGCAAATTTTTAGTATACCACTTCTTGTTCTACCACGACTGAATTACAACATTGAAAAAACCTGAACCTAATCTATCTTAGGCGTAACTTTACTATTCGACTCTAGCCTAATATTTTTGCAGACAACGACATTTTTTTTACATTCTATTGTTAAATGTTGAATACAGGTAAACATACTGTGACTAAATAGGTTAGGTTAGAACCTTTTAGGTATTCTTTTAATTATTATTTTTGCATTTCTGTTTGCCATAGGTTAGCCTAGAGTTGAATAGTAATGTTGTGCCCTATCTTAGTCTCCAGTCATATGGTTTCCAGTTTATAAACATAATATGTCTATTATAAGTTAGTAGCACTACTTACTTTGCTAAAAAACAGGTTGCCGCCAGCCGATGCTATTTCAATAAGTAGATGTAGGAGCTATATTAAACGTTTAGGTTGAATGGTAACTCTACAATCTTTAAAAAAGGCCATATGCAATAGGTAAACTTACACACAAAAATTCAAATTTTGTTAAAATATCAGCAACCTGTTTACAAAAACTTGACTCTTAATAATAAAATTAAGCATTAGGACAACGTTCTACAGTTTTTTTACTGATAGATACATTGGCCTTTTATTCTACAGCCAATTAGGATAGGCTATTATTTAGCCCTAAAATGTAAAATAGATCGAGGTGAATTTACTTTAGGACACCCAGCTAATATATTTGCAAAGAATGACCTTTTTAGAAAACAGAGTTTGAATTGTGAGTAGAGACTGTAAGTTAGAACCTTAGGGCTAGGCCTAATTTCTTTTATACAATATGGTGAGGTGTCCTAATGTAAACTTTAGCCAATGTATAATTTCTTTTATACAATATGGTGAGGTGTCCTAATGTAAACTTTAGCCAATAAATACATCTAGACTCAAAAAGTATTTATTTGTAAGATAAAATCACTTAGCCTAGGCTAGTTTAATAATTATGACTGACTAGTCGTCATAAATTTATTTAAAAAATAAATTATACTTACTTAATACATTCTTGTGCCATCTTTTACATACGAGCTTACACTGTGCCAAATCTTTATAAGGTGGAAGAAGGCTAAGAATATATTCTATTACTTCATCAGGCAAATTATTTATGAAACAACTTGCACTTTCTAATGTTGTTAGATCATCCACTTCCATTTTGAAATTTGTTATTAAAACCTACGAAAAGGAAAAGATGTTTACAAAACAAATTCATAACATAAACAATACACCACTTGCCTCTGATAAGATAAAACAAGTACCAAACGGCAAACCAGATCAAATTTGAAGATCACAATTTCGAATACCAGATTATCCGAATAAGAAGTTAGAACAGAAGATACGTCTGACCGCAAGTCTCAAGAACAGCTGTTTTAATGTCATATAATATAAAAATATATTACTTTCAAATGTAAATTTAATACTTTCCTTACTCATTAAAAAAATATATCATAGTAAAGTTATTATTATTATTACTAGTAGTTCTGTGAACAGTAGACCTCGCTCGTTGAAATAACAAAATGTGGTTTTGAGCTTAGGTTAAAAATAGTGTGCCAGTAAGGGAGTAAGCACAAGGTTTAGCCAGTGAAACATTATTTACAATTCCTAGATTTCTAGTTCTCGTTTTTATTTCTTTTCTTGAGCTTTAACTGCTAAAGATTTTCTTTTAGAGGCATTGTGTTTTATTTAGGTTAATAATGCGTAAGATAGCTACAAAATATCGCGTTATAGAGGGACAACATACAATTAAATATTTACATACTTAAATAACTCAAACTTAACAATGTATCATAAGTTAACTTAAGCTCCATATCATATTCCAATATTAGAAATAATGAAAACAAACGATGTTAAAACGTCGTGATAGTGATCTCAACCCATGTACCAACACTTCCCACGGTGTGCTACGGTCATTTTTTGTATGTCCTTTATCGCCGCGAGGTTTCATTTGTTTCATCTCATTTTGTAATTCAAGTAAAGCTAAGTCAAATACTTTTATAAAATTTACAATGATAATTTACACGTATACAGTTCAATTCTTTGATTTATCATCTACACTTTCTTATAATAATAAATATGTAATTTTTGGGCAAATGATATATTCCTAAATTACTATTCAAAACAGGCCTAGTTTTGTTAGCAGTCTTGTAGTAGTAACATAAAACTGGTGTTTTCAAAATAAGAAATTTGAAATTGCTATTTTCTAAAAGTCAACAACAACAACTTTTAAAAGCAAAATGTAAAAATTTTTCTAGTGAAGATGTAGCAAAAGCTGTCACAATTAGGTGATTTCAAAAAAAGCTTTTGTGTATGTTGAGATACTTTTTCATTAATAAAATACTACATATGAAAAAACCATCTCATTTACCGAAATTATTATTTAACTCTTGAACCTTTTTAAAATACACTTTTGTTAAGAAGTTTCACAATGAAGACAATTTGAGTTCAATTGTACATATGTACTTGTAAAAGCGTTTAAAGATATTAAAATCAATTATCTTCAGTAGTAAACTATCTTAGCCTACAAAACTTAGTAAAATAAATAAATTCAAAACAAATTGCTTGACATGAAAGTAAGTGTTATTGAGAACAATAATAGTCTAAGTACTGTAACATGAATTACCAACCATAAGCTTGATAAAATCGCTTCCTATTAGGATTAGAGCAGAGCAGCTACATAGTGGACTTCGGCTGGCTTGGTGCAGATGACGTCACGGCCTCACAGCCAGATGCGCGTGAGAGCTACCTACCGTATTAGTTCTAGTTACCGTGGACACACAGACATACAGACGAAATGCCGAACGGTCGAGTTAAAACGGAGACCTCGCTTACGCTCGGTCAATTACTATTCACAACAGGCCTAGTTTTGTTAGCAGTCTTGTAGTAGGAACATAAAAACTGGTGTTTTCAAAATAAGAAATTTGAAATTGATAAATATTTTTATACAATTCTATTTAGAACTAAATTTTTTTGCATTTATGAAAAAAATTACAATCATTTTTACTACTTTTTATGTAGGCCTAAAGTTAAACATTTTCCTTTCGTTACTGAACGTGATTGTTTCTTGAGCTAATAACATTCTTAATTTTACTTCAATAATTTTTTTACTGGCATATATGAATTCTTTAAACCTTTATCTACAAAAAAGCTATGGAACACTTTTGAATTGGTTTAGAATAAACGTATAAAAACACG
This sequence comes from Philaenus spumarius, assembly GCA_018207615.1. Lineage (NCBI taxonomy): Eukaryota > Metazoa > Arthropoda > Insecta > Hemiptera > Aphrophoridae > Philaenus > Philaenus spumarius. Next base: position 1,146,559 of record JAGFPH010000071.1, read on the forward strand.
GTTGAAATATAAAAACTTTGACGGTTTTTAACAAATTCGAAGTTTACGGCCATTTTGTGAGCTTACCGTTAGAGATACGGAAAACAATCAAGAATACAATTTTGTTTAAAATTTAATTTGCTTTTAGGAAAATCTTATTAGTTTTAAATTCAACTTACGGTTAAGCCACAAACTGGCTTTGGAAAAAATGCTTACACTGAGAGAAACGGTCCGGCCGCCATTTTTATTTAATTTAAGGGGTTAAAAATGAAAAATGGAAAAAACCTTATATATACATGGCTCGGCCTAGGAAATAAGGAACATTCATGCAAAAAATCATCAAAATAGGGCAGGGCGTTTGGCCGTAATCGTGAGACAGACACACAGACATACAGACACACAGACGAAATGCCGAACGGTCGAGTTAAAACGGAGACCTCGCTTACGCTCGGTCAATTATATCTTTTAATGTTTTTTGATATGAACAGAGAGCAACTCTCGCTTTATTGTTATTCCATCGCCGATTGAAAAGGAAGCAAAAATATACTTATTTTCGTTCGTACAATAAATAAATAAAAGAACCGAAGATTTTGTAGCATTCTACATTGTGTTTCCCGACTTGAGGAACTAGAAGAAACATTTTTCAATTATTTAAGAATCTCGGTTTCGTCGTTTGTCGAACTTCACACGCGGCTGAAGGATAGTAGTCTACGAAAAAAATACTAAAATAAAGAAAATTGGCGTGTATTTGGTCACATTCGCCACTGTTTCGGCGAAGAGATGGAAAATCCATCGATTGTAATGGCAGTGAGCGGCTGCACAGTCACCGTCAGCGTCAAATAAACAGATCGACGAATGTGTATGCTCTAATACCCACCCTCCTTCGCGCCACTGTTGATATGACGGCGACGGCAAATAATCTGTGGCGGAAAACGCCTTGTGCTGCCTTTAGAACACTATACTTTGATACACTACACTGCCTCTATATAAAATAAAGTGTAAGTGCCCAATTCAACCAAAGATAATGTCAGCAATATATTGATAATTTATTGTAGCTAAACATTTGCATAGGTGTTGAAAACAAGTTAGGTACCTATTTTAATATAAACAAAGTCGGAAAATTTTTTCAATGGGGGGGGTTATAACCTCCCCCCCTGGTTACGCCTATGGTGCAGAAAGCATACAATCAGATCATTTACCAGGAAACAATGAATAGTTTCCATCCATCTAAAATATTTAACTGTGTCTTCACAAGGAGGTTTATCAAATTGATTCAAGATTTTACTATCCTCGACATTTCTACATCGTCGTAGAATATTTTATATCCTGTTTCTAACGCAATATGAAAAACAATAAAATAAGACATCTAAGTTTATTTTATAAAGTAACAAACGAAACACAAATAGTATAAAACAGTTGCTCAGGGTTCGTGATTTCAAGGTCCACTTATCAATCTGGGAATAAAACATAATATATACAGTTTATATATATATATAACTGACGAAATTACAACGTATAAACTATAACGCAAGTAAATCCTGAAGAATAATTTAAATGAATCGAAATTTAGCGTGAGAAACTTACGCTTATAAATGAAGGGTTTTCTTCTTTTTTTTAAATTTTTCATTCATTTTATTACTTTCTCACTATACTATACTTAGTATAGTGACCGCAAAAAAAATCGATGTAGAGATTTTTGTGGAAATATCCGTTTGGGACTCCTTGAGTCCAAAAAAGTGGTTTTTACAAAATGTCTGTCTGTATGTATACAAAGCTAGAGTGAAAACTATTCGATCAATTTCAAACAAATTTGCACCAGACTTGTCAAGTAGGCCTGTATAGATGCACGAAAAACCGTTTTGAAAAAAATTGAAAAACAACCCCTTATTTGGCAAAAAAACCCCCAAAAATCTGTTATTTTTTTGTAAAAAACGGTTCTAACGATTTTGATAAAATTTGGCTTATTTGTAGCCTTTAATGTACCATACCATATGCAAAAAACCGCATCTTTCTAAAATTCTCGTTTAGCTAATAATAATAATAATAACTGATTTTTGGGGGTTTTTTGGCCATAAAGGGGGTTGTTTTTCAAAAAATGTCAAAACCTTCTTTCGTGTATCCATACAGGCTTATATAATTGACGTGTTTGGTGCAAATTAGTTCGAAATCGATCGAATAGTTTTCTCTCTAGATAATAATAATAATATTTATTAGTTAATCTCCTACTTTAATAAAACAAATCACCTCTCCTACCCCACCCTACAATTATGAAGTCACAGTGAGTCTGTTTAATAATTTAAATATATTTGTGAGAAAGTATGTGCCAGTTCCTGGTACCATTTATTACAATAAGAAAAACATACAAAACAAAAAAGATTTAGACAACAAAAGAAAAATGTAACTCACTTTAACAACAGAAATAGCAAAATAAATTTAAATGTGGCACAATAATACATTACTATAAAATACACAAAAAAGAAAAAAAACCGAAATAATATTACCAATGAATACTTAAATGTTTGATATTACTTCTAAATCCTAAAACAAGAAAAATCTTAGTACAAACAACAACAGAAAAAAGAAGAAGAAAAGAAAAAACAGGGAGTCGTGGGACTGCCGTCAGAAGTGAAAACATTTTAGCTTCATATAGTTAACTTTATTTTCGAGTTATTAAGAAGTATTTTTAATCAATATGTATTAATGTTTTAATGGGATTTTAAATAATTGCGGAGATGCGACGGAGCCTTAAATAATTGTGTGGAGATAAGATAGAGCCTTAAATATTTGCGGAGATGCGATGGAGCCTTAAACAATTGAGGAGAAGAGACGGAGACAGCTATAAAAAAAGTTTCACTTACTTACCTGAACTAAGTCTTTTACGACATCTAGGGGAAAGTGGGGTAAGACCGGGTAGCTAACACTTGGCGGCTTACTGAAGCTAAACTATTCATCTTATAAAATCCAACTTTAATATAAATACCCACGAACTATATGGCTGTAATAATATGT
>JAGFPH010000071.1:1163777-1177560 GCA_018207615.1 Philaenus spumarius
CCCCCCCCCTTTAATCCGCCACTGGGGTCTGCCCGTTTTGAGGCTGCAAATCTCTCAACTAAAATACCACGAAAAAACAGATTTCATCGGGAGCAGTAAAATTGTTAGTAAATTAAAATTAAATTTAAAATTGATTACAAATAAAAGAAAAACAAAAATAATTTGTTCTGTGATAATTAGGCCAAAAGATCTGCATTCATAACATAAATATAATTTAGTTAAAACTACACATACGTAACATACACTCACATACCATAATAAACTAAACACACTCTTTCTCGCCTACATATACGCATTCGTAGCTATAAGTTCATCATATTAAAAAGAAACAATAATATGTTGTCGGATTTGTAATCCACGGACAAGTTTTAGTGGAAATAAAGGGGGGTGGGGGTGCAATTTAATGATTTTTTAGTGAAATTTGGAAGTTAAGACAATTTCCCCGTAACTTAAATTGCCTTCTCTTAAAGGAAATAGGTCACAAATATCAATGCCAAGCTTGTGTATCGCTATACATTTTGTAAGGGGAAGGGAAGGCAGAGTTCGGGTTATTGTACACGACACGCAAAGCTCTCTACCAGGCTCGTGTCGACACGTCACTGGCTCCGGCTGCGGGATTTGTCATTTAAGTGTTCCTTCTGAACACTGCAGTGCCTAGAGGAACTGTAGCAGCTAATACAAGTGTTCGCCCTTTATTCCACACAAACTTTTCTTTTGAACGTCTTACGTAAACACAAAAACCGAAACAGAATGAAACCCATAAATTACATTTTGAAACGAAAATATTAAAATACTAGAGGGTTTCGTACCCTGCTCGCTTCGCTCGCCAACCCCCGCGGTGACTCGCGCCGAAGTAAATGCAAACAGGTTTTTTTTATGTAAATAGGCCCTACTATTAAATTCTAATACGTCTTATTAATTTTAATTAGATAAATTTCCTTCTTTACTAAATTTAAATTCCTTAATTTATTAAGGGTCCATTCTCTAGTTTTAAGGAAAGTATAACAATCAACATGTTTACCACATTTTCACTCCTTAGCAGCACGCGGCAAAATGGAAATCTAGTTAACTTTTTCTATATATATTTTGTAAGAAATAAATGTAAAAAATTCAGCTCACTAACTTTAACTAAAATATAACAATTAATTGTTATTGTTTTAGGGGTTGTTATCACATTTTCACCCCTTAGTAGCACGCGACAAAATGGAAAACTAGTTAACGTTTTCTATGTATCTTGTAAGAAATGAATGTAAAAAATTTCAGCTCTCTAGCTTGAAGCAAAGTATAACAATTAATATTTATTGTTTTAGGGGTTGTTTTAAATAAAAAATAAATTTATTCTAGCCTAGTTACTCAAGGATAGTGTAGATTTTTATTAGTAAAACAATTTTTTCAATCGGTTCAGTAGTTCCAGATGTTACCCCCTACATACAAACAAATAATTCGACCACGCAGCTGAACCGCTGACGTGAGTTGAACAAATTTCCAAAATTAAATTTATAGGCCTATGTTTTAGGGCTTCAACCAACAATTTGGGAAATAAGTCTACTCACGACGCGACGGTGCAAAATGCTTCGCACGCCAATCCGCATATTGGGAGTATCTTCAATACTCAAAGCATTGCGTGCTTCGCACGCCAACCCCCGTATTGGGAGTATCTTCAATACACAATAAATAACGTGCTTCGCACGCCAACCCCATGGTAAAATCCACCACATGGCTTTGAACCGGGTACTTTTAAGGTAGTTTACGTTTTGATCGATTTTGGGGGAACCAACCGAGCTATAAATAAGGTCACGTAAAAAAAAACAAAATGTGCAGAATAAAATCCTACATTTATATTTGTAGACAAAACTCTGAAAAACATTCATTCTCGTAGGAAAAATCTCAAAACATTGTTACTTCCGGTCAAAAAACGTGCTTCCGGTTGTTGAATTTTTTTGGCTACGAGAATGAATGTTTTTCAGAGTTTTGTCTACAAATATAAATATAGGATGTTATTCTGCACATTTTGTTTTTTTATAGCCCATCTGGTTCCCCCTAAAACAATCAAAACGTAAAATACAGTAAAATTACCAGAATTAAATCCACGGCTTTTACCGTGGTGACCGATGGCAATATATTTGGTACATGCTGGTAGCACCTTCGTGAGTAGATCAATTTCCCAAACAGTTGTTTCAAACCCAAAAACATATATACATTTAATTTTGGAAATTCGCTCAACTCAAGTCAGCGGATCAGCTGCGTGGTCAAATTATTTTTCGTCTGCTAAAGTGGCGGCTATCTTGGATTTTTATCCCGTAAGAGCAATGTTAAATTTAAAACCATTTATTTCGTTTATTTTTTATCATAAAATTGTTTGCAAGGTCTTATTGTAATCACAGTTACAATACGCATCCGTTTTACGATTCACATTTTTACAATTTTTAAGTACAAAGTTTGAACTTTTTTCCTTACACAATCAAATATTAATAATTAAAAGTGAATCGCAAACCGGATCCGCAATTTTATAAAGAATGTTCAGTATTTTTCACCACTCAATTACAAAAGATGGATTTATAAAATGGTTTTAAATGAGGAAATGTCAAAGCTCTCAGCTGCAAGAAACTTCACTGTTTATATAGCTACCGGTACTAGTTTGCCCGAAAGTTTGCTTGACAGCTATTAGCTGGTTCAACAAATTGTTTTTCGTTTTGTCTTTGTGTGATTTGTTGTTGTCCAAACCAAAATTGAGTGCAATTTCTCTTTATACTTCACCGTTCAATTCATGTGTCATGGACGGGCGATATTTGGTGCTTGTCATTGGAACATTTGGCGAAAGAGGAGTACTTTTCACGAGATTGGTGGTAATTATAATAATGTGATTGTAAAAACGTTATTGTTCTATATATAAATATTATTATAATGAAAGAATCACAATGCATATTTATTGTTTTAAGACTACATTTTTTTTTATATAAAGATAAACCCCAAAAGAATGTTAATTCAAGCACGAAAAATCTCAAAAACTGTTAATTGCAGTCTTATAACGAGCTTCCGTTTGTTGGATTTTTCTGGTTGACGAACACATTCAAGCGACTTGGAAAACCAACGTGTGTACCAAATTTGAACCAAAACGGACGAAAAACGCTGCCGTTAGAGTGCGAACACATATATAAACACAGACATTTACATATAAACTAGGGGAGACCCCTGCGTGCTCTGCACGCCAACTTTGTTGACCTTCTACAGGCCTACACATATATGGTATGTCTCTCTCTATTATATAAAACAAGTTTTTCTACTTCTTCTCCTAGTTATAAAGTAATAGATTAAATACGTGTATTGCGTAGCGATGACCATTGCATAACTTTCAGGCGCCGTGTATTGCGTAGCGAAGACGTATTGAATAACTTCCAGGCGCACAAATTCATGAAGTCGATTATGAAGTTGAATACAAGTCGAATTCGAATTGAATTAAATATTTAGATTTAAGATCAAGTAAAAATGTAACGTACAAAACAAATTCAATACATTCCTTTTACTTTATGACAAAGAAAAAATAAAGTTGAACGGAGCCTCCCGGAGGTGGGGTGGGGGTTGGCAAGCGGCAGGGGCAGAGCCCCCTAGTTTTCTTTACAATAAAAGTGTATTATTAATAATAACTTAAAAGCTAAAATGGTAAATAATGCTTAGTGTCCAAATCAAATGATTTCGTATATTTTATACCAGTAGTAGAGTTATAATAAAGGTTAAAAGAACCGGCTAGGCTGGTTAACTTAAAAAGAACCAGTTAGCTTAAACAAAATCCTAACCTTTAAAGTTAGAAATACAAACAATTGTTTCAAAGTTTGAAATCAGCTGTAAATGGAAATATTAGAGCAACCGGCTGATTACTGTACCAACAATAAACATACGAGTATTTAATTATTATTTAGTATGGTGCTCCCAATGCCATAAAATATTTAGTAGGCCTATAGTTTGTGTTGTTTCTATGTCCAACAGATGGCGCTGGTTTTCTAAAAGTATCCTATAAAACCACACGTGTATTCGAATGCAATTTTGTGTACAAATTGCAATGCAATCGGTGAAGAACTTTCGGAGAAATGACCGTGCTATAATAACGGTAAACATAGCTACCATGTATTTGCACCCTACACTTGAAAAGACCACTTTAAAATTTTTAAAAGGTAAATATAGTTTCAAAATTAAATATTTGGTGAAAAATTAGGTGATTTTACCTTTCATCAACTTTTTGGGACAAGCTTATGGCCCTTTACGAGCCATTAAAAACAGATAATCATGAAAAAGTATTCATGTTTTTTTTCAAATTTCCCGCAAAATCTATCAGACCCATGGTTGAGTTCAGCCCTTGGTTGGAGTAGATAGCTCAGCGATTGTTTGAAACACAATCTCCTTTCAATGGAGATGTTAACTGACCAAGAAAAATATAGGTCGTCAAGACAAAACGCAAGATATTATCTAAATAGTGTTTCCTGTGTAAGTACGATTGATACATTCGAATGAGTAATTTAACCATATTATGATTTTATAAATTATGTTATACGAAGATGTACGAATGTTTCCGAAGCTAAACAAATACAGTTTTTCCATAAATTTTATATAAATTAATATGTTGATAATAAAAGGCTGTATTATTCATTTTAATTCCCAAAGTAAATAATATTATAGCCTACATTAGTTCTCCATTTTTGAAGCGAGATAAAACCCAATTGTTAGAGGTGCAGGAATAAATTTTGGTGTTGATATATCAGAAGTGGTTTCAAATTCAAAACAAGATTTTCGGTTAAAAAAAATGGCCGTCATGAGGGTCAACCAGGCACACCAACTAACGAGCGAATTTCTTTTGAGAACAAATAATAATAATTAAAATCAGTGTTTAATCTTTTCTTAAAATTTGATTTAAAAGTTTTCCTACTTCATATAAATACAATACTCTTGTTTCAGAATGTTTCATATTTTTTATATTATTTTGAATTGTTAAACAAAAAATTATGACATCTCCCAAAAGAACACATCGTGTAAAAAATATAAGAACTCCGAGAAAGCTCTCTAAAAAAAAGGATTGATATCATAAATTGGTCGCTGGGTCTTTTTTAGAAGAGGATCGACACTCTTAAAACATTTTTATATAGAGTCAGGGTAACAAAAACTAACAAAACTATTAACTAGTATATATATTGAAGTAAAATAACACAAATCTTAATTAATTGTTAAATCTTTTGCAAACCAGTACAAATTCATGTCCCGCCTAAGACTTACTCATAGTTCTAAGACTATAAGCTAGAACTTCAGGCTATATTTTCTTTTTAATGGTAGCCTATACTATTGTAGGCGGCCATTGTAGGTATACCATAAAAAATAGCCTGATGTTTTAACTAATAGTCTTTAATGGCGGTCCTCTTCTAAGAAAGACCTAGTCGCCAATCTTATATATATATACATACGAGTAACTATGTGCTAATAAACTCTTCTTTGAAACAATATAGATTAGCAGATTAAATTTAAAACGAAGACATTTTTCGCTGCAATGCCTGTAACATTCACTTATGAAATGAAAATCTAAATTTAATCTATATATATATATATAATCCAAATACCACTCACTTACTGACTCACTCATCATCGAAATTTTTGGGGGTGTTTGGGGGTGTCAAAGTTACTAAAAATCCCCATATTTAACTTTGATTTGTCCCTCCGTGAAAAGCCGGATCGGGCCAGCTAGTATTATATATAAAACAACTGATTTGGATCAAAACTAAACATAATTTTAGGTTAGGCCTACAATTAATGAACCAAAACTCGTTTACTTGTAACCAATTGGGCTAGTTTAGAGTCAGGTTTTTTACAATTCTTCACAAATATCAGTTTTTTTTAGATTAGGTAAGAGCAAACAAAAGGTTTACTGTATTATCTATAAAGGTTTACAAACTATAAATCTAAATTTGTGCAGTACATTCTCAAGTGACGTAAAAACCATTTTGCAATTCGATTACTAAAGTCAATGTAATGAAATGGAATAACTACCCTTTAAATTAAATCAAGCAATAGCGAAGCATTGCTGGGTTCACTAGTCTAAAAAATCCAAATACCACTCACTGACTCACTCATCACGAAATCTCAAAAACCACCGAACGGATTGGAATGAAATTTTGTATGTAGCTTCCTCTAGGACCCTAGGTGCTCGCTAAGAAAGGTTTAAAAAAAAAAAAAAATCGAAATTTTAGGGGGTTTGGGGGGTCAAAGTTACTAAAAAATCTCCATATTTAACTTTGATTTGTCTATCCGTGCAAAGCCGGATCGGGCCAGCTAGTCAAATATAAATTATACTTTTAAAATAAAACTATTCAATGTGGTGCCTTTCTAATTTTCTCTCATTACACTAGCCCTGAATTACTGCTATCTTTTTCTCATTTCACCTCCAAAATTCCACCCATTGGCGCGGAGTACTGATTATGTTTCCAAGGTATTCCGCGCCAATGAGTGGAATTTTGGAGGTGAAATGAAAAAAGGATAGTAAAAAATGTTTACGTTGTTTAAGTTTTGAATAAACGAACATTTATATTTATATATATATAATTTTTAATGACAACACAAAACGTGTTCTGGAGACCATGATCGGTGCTCATTGGCCACTCCAGACCTTGGTCTCACCATAAGTGTCACTGCAATAGCTCATGTTTCTTACGGAAATTAGCTAATAAATGTAACAACAAAAAAACTATGTTAAAAAATAAATAAATTTATTGTCACGTCTATTGCAAGAAAACATAAAAATGCACGTATAATTCACAAGAAAAAGTAGATGCAAACACAATTTATAATCGTATGAAACATAGTACTTGTTTTGTTGGGTTAATTTGGTAATAGAAGATGCAAACTCCTACAAAAATACAGTTTACTCAGTCTAAAAAAAAACTGACAGATAACATGTGCACATGTTTTTAGCCGAATTTTTGAAGAAAATAAGAGCTATTACACTCGACCCAACTTGAAAACGGTTCGTCGGAGGAGGGTAAAACTTCGTTTCTATCCGTTTCAGACCAATTGGAGACGATACCCAAAATGCATTACTTTATATATATATATATATACTAGGGGAGACTCCTGCGTGCTCCGCACGCCAACCCTCAATGGAACCTTCCAAAAATATATGTTATGTTTTATTTATAATAAAGGTGTAGGATTAATAATAACCTCAAAACTAAGTTGGTAAATAATGTTAAATGTTCAAATCAAATTGTTTCGTATATTTTATAACATCAGATATAATAATGGTTAAAAGAACCAGCAAGGCTCAGGTCTACACTTTACAACTCTAACCTAAAAGCTAGAAATACAAAAACAATTGCTTCAAATTTTGTTATCAGCTGTTATGGAAATATTGGAACAACCAGCTATATTACGGTATCTGTTATTTTATTCAATTGGTTGCTATGGTAATAAATGTAAATACATGTGTTGGTTTATCATTCTAGGCCTAACCTAAGAATTTTTCCGACTAATTTACAAATATTTTAAAAAAAAGGTTTTTATCGAAATTAATTATAGCCTATGTTACTCAGGGATAGTGTAGCTTTTTAATAGTAAAACTATTTTTTAAATCAGTTCTGTAGTGCCAGAGATTACCCCCTACATACAAACAAACAAACTTTACCTCTTTATAATATTAGTAGGCCTATAGATCAAATGTTTTAATTTAAACTACAGAACAGCTGTTTTATGTTTTTAATTTATTTATTTAATACCAAATGTTTTAAAGTAAACAAAGCAGATGTTTTTAAATTCTCATGTATTTCTTAAGGGGATTTTTCGTTTTTCGGGGACCCCCAAAAACCCCTTAGTTTTTAATTTTAGAAAAAACTTATATTTTTCCTCGTTCCTTGAATCGATACCTTTAATTTGATACCTCTCCCATCATCCTCCGATTTACCAAATTCCCACAATTTTGAATCTAAAATTTCGCTTACAGAATTATATATAAGGATGTTTTATTCTGCGATTCATAAGTGGAAGTAAATATGCTTCAAAATTGCTGATTTTTTGGTGAAAGGGACCCAGTAGGATTCTTCAGATACACTTTTTTTTTGTTTTTGATCCTATTCAAAATGGCGGAGTTATACCGATTAATCTTTTTTGGGTAGGGATTTAAAGGTATATAAGTATATGGGGTTTTCCCACCTTGATAAAATGGTAGTAAATATGCTTCAAAATAGCTGAAATGTTAGTGGAAAGGTCCTTGGAGGATGTCCAGACACTGGTATTTTTATTTTTCGATTTTACACAAAATGGCGGCTTGTTTGATTCTAACCAAAATGGTAAAGTTAGAGCGAGGAAATTGCATTATTTCTCCCACTGATAAGTCCGTGTGCAGTTTTTGAGCTATATCGTTCGAAAGGTAATTAAATTACCTACAATCCTGTGCAAAGGTAATTCAGGTACAGTCCCCGGAACAAGGAATAAAATTGATAGGAAGCTCCCGCCGATAAATGATTTTTGCATTATCCATGTCAGGGTTTTGCGCAATTTCTCCCACTCATAAGCCCGTTTACAATTTTTGAACTATATCATTCAAAAGGTAATTAAATTTACAACAATCCTGTGCAAAGGTAATTCAGGTACAAACCCCGAAACTAAGAACAAAACTGATAGGAAGCTCTAGATAAATGTTTTTTTCATTATAAATGTAAGGTAATTGGGCAATTTCTCCCAATCATAAACCCGTGTGCATTTTGTGAGCAATATAATTCGAAAGGTAATTAAATTTACTACAATCGTGTGCAAAGTTATTTCAAATACAGTTTCCGGAACAAGGAACAAAACTGATATGAAGCTCCAGATAAATGTTTTTTCATTATCAATGTAAGGTAATTGGACAATTTCTCTCACTCATAAACCCGAGTGCAATTTGTGAGCTATATCATTCGAAAGGTAATTACATTTACTATAATCGTGTGCAAAGGTATTTCAGGTACAGTCCCCGGAACAAGGAAGACAATTATTGATAGGAAGCTCCAGATAAATGATTTTTTCACTATCAAAGTTCTGGAAAATGATATTGTTATCACAAGATCAAAACAGGTTATTAATTTGTTAATATTATTAATAAGTAGGTTGTATGTTATTTTCCAGAACTTTGATTGTCTATTACTTTGAAACGAAGTAAGATATGAAGCTTTAGTTTGCGCCGTTGTTTCTCTTTTAATAACATTTTCAATAGCGTATTAGATGAACTACCTTTATATTTGAAATTTTTAACCCCCCTTACCCCACCTAAGCCCACAAAATCATAGAGGGTCAGTCATGTCAAACAAAATTTGTACTGTTGTGCAACACAAGATATATACAAAGTTTTGTTAACTTATTTGCAGTAATAAAAATAATGAGAGGGTTAAATGTACTTTATGAATACTCTGTATGCAATCTGAAGGTAAAATCAAGTTGAACCTGTAAAGTTGACACGATTATTGGCCGAGCGAAGCGAGGTCTCCGTTTTAACTCGACCGTTCGGCATTTCGTCTGTGTGTCTGTTTGTCTCACGATTACGGCCAGACGCCTTGACCGATTTTGATGATTTTTTTGCACGAATGTTCCTTATTCCTAGGCCGAGCCGTATATATACGGGTTTTTCCATTTTTCATTTTTAACCCTTGAATAAAATAAAAATGGTGGCCGGACCGTTTCTCTTAGTGTAAGCCTTTTTCCAAAGTCAGTTTGTGGCTTAATCGTAAGTCGAATTTAAAAACTAATAGGATTTTGCGAGTAGCAAATTAGATTTTTAACAAAATTTTATTCTTGATTTTTTTCCGTATCTCTAACGGTAAGCTGACAAAATGGCCGTAAACTTCAAATTTGTTAAAAATCGTCCAAGTTTTTGTATTTCAACCATGTTTTCATAAGTTTATTCTAAACCAATTCAAAAGTGTTCCATAGTTGTTTTGTAGATAAAGGTTCAAAGAGTTCATATATGCCAGTAAAACAATGATTGAAGTAACATTAACAAAGTATTAGCTCAAGAAACAAGCATGTTCAGTAACGAAAGGAAAAAGTTCAACTTTAGGCCTATATAAAAAGTAGTAACAATTTTTTGTAATTTTTTTCATAAATGTAAGAAAGTTTAATAATTTAGTTCGAAATAGAACTGTATACAAATATTTATCAATTTAAAATTTCTTATTTTGAAAACACCAGTTTTTATGTTCCTACTACGAGACTGATAACAAAACTAGGCCTGTTTTGAATAGTAATTCAGGAATATATCCTTTGCCCAAAAATGACATATTATTATAAGAAAGTGAAGAGGATAAATCAAAGAATTGAACTGTATACTTGTAAATTATTATTTTATAAAAGTATTTGACTTAGCTTTACTTGAATTACAAAGTGAGATGAAACAAATGAAACCTCGCGGCGATAAAGGACATACAAAAATGACCGTTGGACAGCGTGGGAAGTGTTGGTACATGGGTTGAGATCACTATCACGACGCTTTAACGTCGTTTGTTTTCATTATTTCTAATATTGGAATATGATATGGAACTGTAAATACGTTATTAAGTTTTAGTTATTTAAGTATGTAAATATTTAATTCTATATTTTCCCTCAATAACGCGATATTTGTAGCTACCTTACGCATTATTAACCTACATAAAACACAATGGCCCCTAAAAGAAAATCTTTAGCAGTTAAAGCTCAAGAAAGAAAAAAATGAGAACTAGAAACCCCGGAATCGCGAGAATTGCAAAATAATGTTTCACTTTCTAAACCTTCTGCTTACTTCCTTACTGGCACACTATTTTGAACCTAAGCTCAAAACCACATTTGTTATTTCAACGAGCGAGGTCTACTGTTCACAGAACTACTAGTATTCTTAAAACTTTTGACAACGTGTGCAAACTTTACAACAAATACGGTAGTTACTGTATCAAGAAAGTACTAATTGTATCCTGTTAACACCATTTGACTATACAGACTAGAATAATAGAGTATCGGGACCGCTGTATATATTGCTCTTAAAGCGAATTTCCGTAGAAAAGATGAGCTATTACAGTGACTCTTATAATAAGACTAGCTGATCCGTACGGCGTTGCCCGTGGGGGTTGGTATTTTCAGTCTTTTTAACGTAATTGTATTCTTTTTAAGTGTTCAGTCAGTGAGTAGTATTTGGCTGTTATATATATAGATCTTAAATAATAAAAGCACTATTGTCATAATAATAAAAGATCTGAAATTATGATTTTAGTAACTTTGATCCCCCCAAATCCCTCCTAAAATTTCGAAATTTTGCATACCCTTTCATAGTGAGCACCTATGGCCCTAGAGGAAGCTACATACCAAATTTCATTCCAATCCGTTTGGTAGTTTTGAAGAAATCGTGATTTAATAACTTTGATCCCCCCAAACCCCCTAAAATTTCAAATTTTTTTAAACCCTTACTTAGCGAGCGCCTATATCCCTAGAGGAAGCTACATGCCAAATTTTATTCCAATCCGTTCCGTAGTTTTGAAGAAATCGTGATTTAATAACTTTTATCCCCCCAAACCCCCCTAAAATTTCGAATTTTTTCAAACCCTTTCTTACTGAGCACCTATGGCCCTAGAGGAAGCTACATACCAAATTTCATTTCAATCCGTTCCGTAGTTTTTGAGAAATCGTGATGAGTGTCAGTGAGTGAGTGAGAGGTATTTCGCTTTTATGTATATAGACTAGCTTTCCCGTACGGCGTTGCCCGTGGTGGTTGGTATTTTCAGTCTTTTTAACGTAATTGTATTCTTTTTAAGTGTTCAGTCAGTGAGTTGTATTTGGATTTTATATATATAGATCTTAAATAATAAAAGCACTATTGTCATAATAATAAAAGATCTGAAATTATGATTTTAGTAACTTTGATCCCCTCAAACCCCTCCTGAAATTTCGAAATTTTTCATACCCTTTCTTAGTGATCACCTATGGCCCTAGAGGAAGCTACATAACAAATTTCATTCCAATCCGTTCGGCAGTTTTGAATAAATCGAGATTTAATAACTTTAATCCCCCCAAACCCCCCCTAAAATTTCTAATTTTTTGAAACCCTTTCTTAGCGAGCGCCTATGGCCCTAGAGGAAGCTACATACCAAATTGCATTAGAATCTGTTAGGTAATTTTTGAGAAATCGTAATTTAGTAATTTTAATCCCCCAAACGCCATTAAAATTTCCAACTTTTTAAAACCCTTTCTTAGTGAACACTTATGGCCCTATAGGAAGCTACATACCAAATTTCATTCCAATCCGTTCGGTAGTTTTGAAGAAATCGTGATTTAATAACTTTGATCCATCTAAACTCCCCCTAAAATTCAGAATTTTTTCAAACCTTTTCTTAGTGAGCACCTATGGCCCTAGAGGAAGCTACATACCAAATTTCATTCCAATCCGTTCGGTAGTTTTTGAGAAATCGTGATGAGTGAGTCAGTCAGTGAGTGAGTGAGTGGTATTTCGCTTTTATGTATATAGATAAGTAGGCTGACTCATATTTTCCAGAACTTTGATTGTCCATTACTTTGAAACGAAGTAAGATATTAAGTTCTAGTTTGCGCCATTGTATTTCTCTTTCAATAAGCTTTCAATGGTGTATTAAATCACCTAAATTTATGTTTGAAATTGTTAACCCCCCTTAACTCCCTAAGCCCACAAAATCATAGAGGGTCAGATATGTCAACAAATTTGTCCTGTTGTGCAACACAAGATATATACAAAGTTTTGTTAACTAATTTCCAGTAACAAAAGTAATGAGGTGTGTTAAAGGGACTTTACTCTGTACGTAATCTGAAGGTAAAAATAATTCGACCACGCAGCTGGACCGCTGACGTGAGTTGAGCAAAATTAAGTTTATAGGCCTATGTTTTATGGTTTCAACCAACAATTTGGGAGATAGGTCTATTCACGACGGTGCTGGATGGCTGCCAAATGGTTCGCACGCCATTCCGCATATTGGGAGTTTCTTCAACACACAAAGCATTGCGTGCTTCGCACGTGTTAGGATTAATAGTGTAGGATTAGGAATTATTTAATAATCACATGTAATAAAGAGTAGTTTAAGATTTATAAGTCCCAAGGCGAGAACACAGAATATAGAACATGGTTGGGTAAGACTGTAAAATATTGTGTAAGTGCTGACCATCGATGTATAAACACACTTATACATCGATGGTGCTGACAGAAGCTAGGCATACTTTAAAGACCTAGTTATGTCAACTCAGTTCACTATAAAAGGGCCCTACTGACCTAGATACGGGGTCAGATAGTTTTGTAAGACGGCCGGGAGCCCTGTTGATGGGACAGGGCAGTGTTTTGGGAAAGATATACGGTGTAGGCCGAAGCCTATAGTGTTCGGTGGATCCAGCTGAAATATACTTGGGAAGTACTGGTACAGAAGGTAGGCAAACAGACTGTCTAATATTCATATTTTAAGAACTGTGTTTTGGTCATTGCTATTGTGAGTGTTTCGTCTTGGGATATAATTAATAGTAATTATAGAATGATAGAATCAAGGTAGTTGATATTTAATGTAAAGTCAGTTAGGGTTGTTATTTAATGCAAAGTCAGTAGTGTTGTTATTTGATGTAAAGTCAGTAGTGTTGTTATTTAATGTAAAGTCAGTAGTGTTGTTATTTAATGTAAGGTCAGTAGTGTTGTTATTTGATGTAAAGTCAGTAGTGTTGTTATTTAATGTAAAGTCAGTAGTGTTGTTATTTGATGTAAAGTCAGTAGTGTTGTTATTTAATGCAAAGTCAGTAGTGTTGTTAT
>JAGFPH010000071.1:1185575-1200526 GCA_018207615.1 Philaenus spumarius
AAACAAAGATAACTTTTGAATGCGTCGTTCGATTTTCATTTTTAAAAAAGCATTCTACGCAGTTTTTAAAGCACAAAAAGGAAATGTACAGGTTTATATTGATTGGTTGAGAAATCTGGAAGATATGTTAAAAAAATACCAAAAAATACCAAAAAACGAAAATTTGTGAATTTTTAAACAACGATAACTTTTGAATGCGTCGTCCGATTTTCATTTTCAAAAAAGCAGTCGACGCAGTTTTTTAAGCACAAAAAATGTATACATGGTTTTATTATGATTTTTTCGCACGCTTTAAAGTTATTTTTAAAAAACATAAAAATTCCAAAAAAAATTTAGGTTATTTTTTTAAATTTCTTCGGATTGGCTCGATGGATTAACTCTCAAATCTAATCAGATCTAAGTTTTGATACAACCTTTCGAATGACATGTCGTAGAATTCAATCGGTTGATTCGTTTTTGAGAAACTGTACGACAAAAATTTATTTACACACATACATCCACACACACACACACACACACACACACACGGTCGGACACCTCGGCGGGAATAGTCAGAATGGCTTCCTGGGACCTCAAAACGTGGAGATTTAATGAAAACTCGACTTTCGAAAATCGGACCGAAATCAATAACTTCCCTTTATTGGTAGCGGGAAGTTAAAAAACATGTTCACATTTTATCTGTCTGGTTTTTGTGTAGACCGAGTGAACAACCCGTAATTTTGTAGGAGTTCGCATCTTCTATCACCAAATCGAGCCAACAAAACAAGTAGCCTACTATGTTTCATAAGATTATAAATTGTGTCTGCACCTACTTTTCTTGTGGATAAATACGTTTATTTTGACGTTTTCTCGCAATAGACGAGAAAATAAATTTATCGCTTTTTTAAACATAGTTTGTTTTGCATGTAGGCCTATTACTGAGTTTTCGTAAGAAAGATGAGCTATTGCAGTGACGCTTATGGTGAGACCTAAGGTCGGGAGTGGTCAATGAGCACCGATCATGGTCCCCAGAACACGTTTTGGACTGTCATTAAAAATTATATATACAGGGTGGAACAAAGTTAGTGTTAAAAACTTCAGGAAATGGTTTTATGGGTCAAAATAAATAGAAAAAGAAGAAGAATATTTTTTCGAAAAACGCTTCATTTTCTAAATATTCGCCATTTTGTTTCTTTTACTGAACAATTAATATATAGAGAACGGTTTAATCGATTGAGTTCAAACTTGGCATGAAGTTTAACCTAATCTTAAAAAAAGCATATCCAATCATGCGCTTTAAAATTGCGGCTGTTTGAAAATGTCAGACCTAAATTACTTAAAAACCGTACATGTTAATAAAAAATGTCAAGGGACCTTTTTTGTAGCCCTTTTAATTCTCTATATTGACTTATTTGCTGGAAACCACAGTGTTGACCAAGAACCGGAACAAAAATCCGAAATCATATTATTATGTTAATGAAAGCATTGTGTAAGAAGTATTTCACAGTTTGATCACACCACCATGAAATGTTAATGAACCATTACATAAAAGTAAAGTTAGAAGCGATTTAGAACGTTTTTAGGACAGTAAATGTAAAACTTAAGTTGCTAAGTTTTTTTTTTTACATTTTTGTCATTTTTCTAACAATGTTCTTTTCTCCATTAAATGTATTTGAATTTGCAATGAGTCTTTTTTTTTATTATTCGTAGTTGACCCAAGTTTCCTGAAACTTATTACGGTTTTAGACTATGTAATAACTGCTGTCAATGTGTCAAATATAATAAACGGTACCAGATAACTGCCACATACTTTCTCCCAGTTGAAACTTTATACCATCCCAAGAGTAGCATAGGAGATGGTTATTTAGAATTGCAAAAGTAGGAAAATGTTACCATAGAAAATATTAGATGCATGTAACACACATCCATATTATATTATTATACTAGCTAGCCCGATCTGGCTTTGCACGGATAGACAAATCAAAGTTAAATGTATATTAAGAAAAAATATATTATATCAATGAATATAAATCACACTACGTATTTCTTATGGGGAGTTTTAGTAACTTACTCCCCCCCAAACCTCCCCTAAAATTTATATTTTTTTAAACCCTTTCTTAGCGAGCACCTAGGGCCCTAGATGAAGTTACATACACAATTTCATTCCAATCCGTTCAGTAGTTTTAGAGAAATCGTGATTTAATAACATTGACCCCCCAAACCCCCCTAAGATTTCGAATTTTTTGAAACCGTTTCTTATCAGTACCTACGGCCCTAGAGGAAGTTCATAGGCGTAACCAGGGGGGGGGGGGTTTGGGGGTTATAACCCCCCCATTGAAAAAATATTTCGGACTTATATAAAAATATTATATTAAAATACCTAACTTGTTTTAAACACCTATGCAAATGTTAAGCTATAATAAATTATCAATATATTGCTGACATTATCTTTGGTTGAATTGGGCACTGACACTTTATTTTATATAGATGCCGTGTAGTGTATCAAAGTATAGTGTTCTAAATGAAGCACACGGCGTTTTCCACCACAGATTATTTGCCGTCGCCGTCATATCAACAGTAGCGCGAAGGTGGGTATTACCATTGTATTTGGATAACCTATTTATTATTCATGATCTATGGTATTACGATCTGTTCATTTGCCGCTGACGGTAGCTGTGCAGCCGCTCGCTGCAATTACAATCGATGGATTTTCCATCGTCTCCGCCGAAACAATGGCAAATGGGACCAAATGCACTCCAATTTTCCTTATTTTAGTATTTTCGTAGAATACTATCAAATGACGAAACCGACATTCTTAAATAATTGAAAAATGTTTCTTCTAGTTCCTCAAATCAGGAAACTCAGTGTAGAATGCTCTAAAATCTTCTCTTCTTTTATTTATTGATTGGACGAACGAAAATAAGTATATTTGTTTTGCTTCCTTTTCAACCGGCGATGGAATAGCAATAAACGAGAGTTGCTCTCTGTTCATATAAATAAAACATTAGAAGAAATAATATATTACATAACACACATCGTGATTAATGAACTGGACATTTCAGTTTAATGAATCCCAATGAGGCTTTTTATGAGCGGGACGGTAACTAATCCATAGTCGGCAAAAAACGCCGTGTGTTCCAAGCCTATGAGGTTAAAGGCAGCGCACGGAAATATTTGGCGGGGGATGAGTCATGGTTGCTATTCTAAATTATTCTAAAGTACGAATGCATCACAATTAAAAGTGGGAAATTATACATACCTATATCGTTTTAAAGTACTTTTGGGAAGCCTAAAACGTGTTATTTTGCATCTTAATTTATCTCTAGAACCGGCAATGTTAACAAAAATGGATTTTTTGGCGTTTGCAAGCATTTTTTCAAAAATTTGTCAAACATAGTAAATGAACCATAATCCAAAAGTACTCCACATCTTTTTTAGAGAGAATTGTTCAAAGAATTTATATATGCTTGTAACAAAATTATAGATGTAAAATTTACAAAGTTATTAGCTCAAGAAACAAAAAATGATCAGTTACGAAAGGTAAAAGTTAAACTTTAGGTCTACATAAAAAGTAGTAAATATTTTTTAATTTTTTTCCAAAATGTAAAAAAGTTTTGTAATTTAGTTCTAAATAGAACTGTATAAAAATATTTATGAATTTCAAATTTCTTATTTTGAAAACACCTGTTTTTATGTTCTTACTTCAAGACTGCTATCAAAACTATGCCAAGTTTGAAACGTAATTTAGGAATATATAGGCCTACTTTGCTAAAAATGAAATATTATAACAAAGTGTAGAGAATAAATCAAAGAATTGACAGTATCACTTACAGAATTTACAGTTATACTTGTAAATTATCTTTTCATAAAAGTGTTTGACTTAGAATTATTTGAATAACAAAAGCGAGGAGAAATACAGAAACATCCCTATATACTGATGGATATACATCTATATCCTTATAGATATACTCAGAAAAAATACTGGGCGAGCTGTATGGGGGGACATAGAAACTGGAAATTAACGGTCATTTCGGCGTATTTCATTTAGAAAACTCAAAACTAAAACGATGATTACGTATGTAAATATACGTTTTAGAAAGAAATTAAAAATACAAAAATTAAAGTTTGAAACATTGCATTTCCAATGGTGTTTGTCTTTTTGTGATTGGAAGATTTTTAGTGGGTCAAATATTCGATACAATCACGTGTTAAAAATGTGTTGTCGTAGCCAGGAGTGATCTGCCGTTCCGTGCGATCTGCCGGTTCTAGGGTTAAAAAAATACCCCCCATACGTTCGTCCTGGTTACGCCTATGAGGAAGTTACATACCAAATTAAAATCCGTTTAGTAGTTTTAGAGATATCGTGTTTTAGTAACTTTGGCCCCCCCCCAACCGCCCTAAAATTTCAAATTTTTTAAAACCTTTTTTAGTGAGCCCTATGGCCCTAGAGGAAGCTACATACCAAATTTTATTCCAATCCGTTCAGAAGTTTGAGAGAAATCGTGATTTAGTAACTTTGACCCCCCAAACCCCACTTAAAATTTCGAATATTTTGAAAACCTTTTTTATCAGCACCTACGGCCCTAGAGGAAGCTACATACTAAATTTCATTCCAATCCGTTCAGCAGTTTTAGAGAAATCGTGATATAGTAACATTTACCCCCCAAACCCCCTAAAATTTTGAATTTTTAGAAAACCTCTCTAAGTGAGCCATATGGCCCTAGAGGAAGCTACATACCAAATTTTGTTCCAATCCGTTCAGTAGTTTTAGAGAAATCGTGATTTAGTAACTTTGAACCCTCCAAATCCCCTAAAATTTCGAATTTTTTTAAACCCTTTCTTATCAGCACCTATGGTCCTAGAGGAAGCTACATACCAAATTTCATTCAAAACCGTTCAGTAGTTTTAGGGAAATCGTGGTTTAGTAACATTGACCCCCCCTTAACCCCCTAAAATTTAGAATTTTTTTGAAAACCTTTCTAAGTGAGCCACTATTGCTCTAGAGGAAGCTACATACCAAATTTCATTCCAATCCGTTCAGTAGAGTTAGAGAAATCGTGATTTAGTAACTTTGAACCCTTCCAAACCCCCTAAAATTTCGAACTTTTTGAAAACCTTTCTTAGTGAGCCCCTATGGCTCTAGAGGAAGCTACATACCAAATTGTATTCCAATCCGTTCAATAGTTTTAGAGAAATCGTGATTTAGTAACTTTGAACCCCCCAAACCCCCCAAAAATTTCGAATTTTTTGAAAACCTTTCTTAGTGAGCCCCTATGGCCCTAGAGGAAGCTACATATCAAATTTTATTCCAATCCGTTTAGTAGTTTTAGAGAAATCGTGATTTAGTTACTTTGACCCCCCTAAAATTTCGAATTTTTTGAAAACCTTTCTTAGTGAGCACCTGTGGCCCTAGAGGAAGCTACATACCAAATTTCGTTCCGATCCGTTCAGTAGTTTTTGCAAAACAACCCCCTTTTTGGCCAAAAACCCACAAAAATCAGTTATTATTATTATTACCTAAATGAGAATTTTTAGAAAGATGCGGTTTTTTGCATATGGTAGGGTACATTAAGGGCTACAAATAAGCCAAATTTTATCAAAATCGTTAGAGCCGTTTTTGAAAAATTTAGATTTTTATCGTTTTTTGGCAATTTTTGGGGGGTGAAACCCCTTAAAAATCAAAAATTTGAAAAAATGAAAAAAAAAACACCTGGAGATATGCCAAAACTACTCCCACATACCAAATTTCATCAAAATCGGACCAATGGTATGGTCTCCAGCTCTGTACACATCCTTACAGACACACAGACACACAGACACACGGACAGACATCACCAAAAAAACACCTTTTTGGGTCCAGGGAGCAACAAAACAAAATATTTCACTAAAAATATTTTTGAGTTCAGGGAGCACCAACACAGATAATTCCACTAAACAATTTTTTGGGGTTCAGGGAGCACCAAAACAGATAATTTCACTAAAAATTCAAATGGCAAAATTTGGACGAAAACAATACTTTCTCCATATACTACGTATAGGGTGGAGAAAGTAAAAAGCACTATACAAAATAAAGTATACAGAATGAAAATTACGTATATGTTTTGAAAGTATTCTAATTATGAACAGTTAATAGGTAGGCTACTCTGAGCAGAACTAGTGTTATAATTAAGCATTTAATAATTAAGTAATAGTTAGTAATAATAGTTTTGGTTATTGGTTACAGTACGATTTTTTTAACCGTGCCCTCGGCTCGGCTAGCGCACGGTGGGCTAGCGGTGTAGCGGGGAGGGATTGTAAAGGCAGTTCCACAAACTTCGATTAAGCAAAACTGATTGAATAATTATTCGAATACAATTATTGAAATAAAAACTATAATACTACTTGAATGAGTCGTCTCTTGTTCGAATAATACTGTGGTGTGGTTAAGGTAAATGCCAGACACCAAGTAGGCCTACTTCCCCCCAGGCAGGAAGTTTTCCCCGGAATCTAACTCCAGACATCCGTACCGAGCAAACCGTAAGTCAAACGAAAAAATGTTTCAAATAAAATATTTAATTTGAACCTTTATCTAAAACTTTCTCGCGAACACTTTGTCTCTGACCAACAAACAAAAAACTTTTCAGCGGTGTGAAAATTTCATGTCATTATTAAAGTACATTGTTGTAATATTGATTTTTAAAATATGAAATAGGTTTTGTAATGGATTTTCTTTTACATCATACGAATCGTATGGTTCTTATTTGCGTATCCGTGAAAGTTTCATAATTTTACATCGCTGCTAAGTGTATTAAATGTCAGTGTTATTGAAGCTCGGTTTTCGCTGTTTCACGCCGCTCGGCTCAGTTTTCATGAAGAAAACTAGAGTAGACAGAGCGATTTCTAATGTTATCATTCAGGTTAGTACAATTTGGCCGAGGGCACGGTTAAAAAAAATCGTACTGTACTTACAATGATAGGAAGCGGCCTGAGGAGCAGTGGGCACCGAACAGATATGGAGTCCGTCTTGACGCGACGAGAGGCGCGGCCGTGCTTAGTTACTCTTGTCTTCAACCTGCCTTTCTGAGCAGAGTACACTTCGTAAAAACTTTGTGTGACAAAATAAGCTAAATTCAAGTCCTTATTTTCAACTTTGTCGCTTACAAAACTACTCTACCCGAAAAATAAAAAAAATTCTCACTGACCAACTTTTTCATGTCCCGATTTAAAAACCATATACAGATAGTGCCAAGTAGCGTGAAGCGTCACTTGAGCATGCGCTATAACGTCTACCCACTCATACTCGATTGTGAGTCTTCAGTACAGTCACCACCAAAAAGTGTTGATATACAATCAAGACGATTACATAGTACATAGCAGACATGAACGGGGTAGGGCAGGCGGCTCTGACTGTACTCCGCCGCGAGAGGGGAAATGTGGTGGGAGCTGGCGTAGGGCGCTATCTGTACAAGTTTTAACTTTAACTTGTAACATAAATTTGTAATAAAATGATGTTACAACTTTAAATTGCATCATTACTGTCCAACACTGACGTTTTGTCTGCATGCGAAGTTTCGACATTTTAACTTCATCGTAAGTCGGTCAAACGACAGCGCATTTGAAAAGCGTGCATTGAAATTTTCTCCGTGTAAATGCTGCATTTGGCGCTTCTATACTAGACCAAGATGGTGGAGTTGGCTTCAGCTGCTGTAATGCTAGTTAGTGCCCATGGCCTAGCTAGGTTTTTTACTATGTAGTATGTAATCGCTGGTTTAAAGTGATCTGTTTATTTTATTTTGCACATGTTCGTCACAGACGACAAGGACTACAGATAAAAACTGGAGGCTTTTACCGCTAACAGCCCCTCCAAAGACGTCCCACCATTTAGTCCATTCTTCCATTCCCATCATGTGGCTGTGTTCGGTTCACGTGACTTCCACGTGGGGGGGAGGAGGGACGATGTTTTAGTGGGTAGTACCATAGATCATGAATAGGTTATCCAAATACAATGGTACTCTAAAAATAGATAGTGAATAATCTAATAGAACTCCGATCCAATGCAATATTTCGTTCCACTGGAAACTCGACGATAGTGGCGGTATCTATTGGGGAAACGACAGAAGCTTTGTGAAACACCAATGCTACCAATGATTTCTCCCTAGCGCTACCTCGCTGCGCGATCATACACTATTTTCTCGACAACCTAATTTTCGCCACACTGCTGCCGTATGGATACAAGATCTATTTATTATTCATGATCTATGGCTATGGTAGTACTCATATTCTGGGCGATTCAGGAGAGAGGTCTGCGTAAATACATTTCATCCTACGAAAAAAAAAATAGTAGTAGACAAAATTTTGCTATTATTACAGCTCACGCACCAGTCATAAAATGAGGCCTTTAGAGTGCTACAAACCCGAAAACACACAGGAACTGACACACAGATTGACACACAGGAATTTGTCAAACCAATCTTGTTAATAAAAGAGTAAACAGATAAAAAGTCCGTGCGTTACATAGACAGAGACATATCGATCTGTGGCATTTCATGTTCCCCGTCGTCAAACACAAAATAGACATTCTCATGAATTCAGTTTATTATCCGTGTTGTTTATGGACCCGTTTGTAAAGCCAATATCCAATTATTAGATTAAATTAAAAACCGTCCCAGTTTCATCAAAGTCTGAAAATAATGTTGTTCGTATCTCAAAGTTAACCTCAAATTGAAACAGTTAAAAGTAGAATTTTAAATTTATATTTTGTATTTATTAACCGTTAAACGGTTACATCGCCGAAGAACTTTTCTAACTTGCAGCGTGTAAAACTGTTCAATCTGTGTAGAAAGCATTGGAACTCGTTCGGAACAGAAATAAAACCGAAATTGGTTGTAAATATTGGCCAAGCAGTAGGGCACTGTGATACACGCAAGATTCGGCCAAATATTCACGGCGGCAGGTACGGGACAGAGCGGGTTATAATGGCACTATATAAGCACCCCAGACCTGGGTAGGAGCAGTAAGACTTCGCGATGCTCAGTTGGCGTCGACCCACAGCCCATTCGACACGCTCGCGTCCTAAAGTTCCTCAACTACTAGCTGACATGCTGCGCTCGAAGAAATCCAAGTCTCGGTGAGTGGTGTAAAGTGTTCATATTATGTAAAGATAAGTAAATACAGTGTGTTTTAGGAGGAAAAGTTGACAAACTATATAACAGGGGAGAAGTTTTATAGACGCATTGTTTGTCCGTATGTATATATATACAGGGTGAGTTTTATGTCCGGGCACACCTGGATATAATTTAAACGGCCTGAGATATCAATGCGAAATCTTAGAAAATCCATCTTAGAAAATCTTGTAAAAAATAAAATTTACGAAATCGATTTGGAAGCAATTTTATTAGGTCAAGCACTTTGAAATAAACATTTTTTGTCTCTTGAAATTTTTTCTAAAAACTCTTCCTTTTCGAGATATTAGCAACTTTATGTCGATTTATTTCAACACGTTTAGGGCCGCCATTTTGTTTTGGGTGGTCCGATTTTTATTTTCCTTATGTAATTTTCCTAGTTTTAAATAGACCTTTAAAATGAGGTATCACATGATCATACTTCCCATTTAAAAATTTTAAGTTGCGCCCCTTTAGAATAGGGGGGCGAAATGTTTAACCACCTAAAAAAGTAAAAGAAATGTTATAATAGGTATAGTCAAAGTTTCACATTGATATCTCAGGCCGTTTAAATTATATCCAGGTGTGCCCGGACATAAAACTCACCTTGTACGTGTGTGTAGACTACTGACCGAAATCGAGCCTTTAAAGTTAGTTAGGTATATAAATTTCGAATGCGTTTACCAAGTAAGCACAAAATTGTACTTTTTCAAATGGTGGATATTTAAAATCTGGACGCAGTTAACCCAAAATCCGATTCGGTTGTAAAATACAAGTATAATAATTACTTATATATATATAAAAAAATTAAAAAAATTAAAGTACAAAGTTTTGACAAATCTTTAAAAAAGTGTAAAAATAAATATGGATAGTATAGAACCAAGTTAAAGCAAATTTCAAATTACGTAAACAGTTTATTAGCGAATTTCCATAGGAAAAATGAGCTATTGCAGTGACCCTTATGGTACTACCTAAGGTCGGGAGAAGCAAATGAGCACCGATCATGGTCCCCAGAATACGTTTTGGGGTGTAATTAAAAATCATATATGTATATATATATATGTATATATGCGTTCGCACTCTAGTGGCCGCATTTTAAGTCCGATTTGGTTCAAATTTGGTACACATGCTGGTTGTCTACGTCGCTCGGATAAGTTCGTTACAAAAAAATCCAATAACCGGAAGCACATTTTTCGACCGGAAGTAGGCCTAACTTTTTTTAGATTTTTCCTACGAGAATGAATTTTTTAGAGTTTTTTCTAAAAATATTTATGTAGGATGTTATTCTGCACATTTTGTGTTTTTTCGCGACCTTATAGCTCGCTTGGTTCCCCCAAAATTGATCAAAACGTAAACTAATATAAAAGTACCCGGTTTAAAGCCATGTGGTGGATTTTTCCTCGGGGGCATCTTCCCATCCGTGGCCGACAGGCGGGTTTTTACGCTGCGAGCGAAGCGAAGCTCATAACCCGAGGCCACAAGAACGAGGTGCAAACTCGAAAAGCGAGTTTTTCCACTGCGAGTGTAACGAATGAGCGAGTGAGTCGAAGCTGGAAACTTAGGCGCAAACAAATTCTACTAATATATTTCGTGCAAAGAGGCAGCTATTCAGCACCGTCGTGAGTAGACCTATTTCCCAAATTGTTGGTTGAAACCCTAAACCATAGGCCTATAAACTTAATTTTGGAAATTTGCTCAACTCACGTCAGCGGTTCAGCTGCGTGGTCGAATTATTTACTGTCGTTTATTTTGAAGTTAACGCACCGAAACGATTTTTGGTGTAGCCTACCCTTAAATGATCTGAACGCGGCACCACAAGTTTGTTAATGAATGCTTTCCAATATAGAGCCCGAAAATAAATCAAATTGTTTAACGTATATCTATATGTTTCAAGGTCACTGCAGTATTTCTACAGTATTTACAAAATATATACGCGTGCGAGTAGCCTATTTAGACAATTTTCCTGTTCGAAATCTCACGAATAAAAACTGACATGGAGTGATCGGGGCGGTAATCGAAACGTATTATCATCAAACGTCAGTATGATCTGAAAGAAATTTCATCAAATTCGGTCTAGTGGTTTTCTTAAACGTACATTTTTATCTCTTCTTTAGCCTATAATAGGCACAAACTAACGAAACCACGAACGAAAAATAAAATTGAATTTTTCGGGTGCCAATCAAAGCGTATCGACGACAATATGATCTTAAAAAATGTTTATCAAATTCCGCCCAGCCGTTTAAAAAAAATAAATTTTTACTTGCCCATGCGCACTACGTTCCAATTTGTTATTTTGCATTGTTATTATATCATATCAGTTTGGTTTGAATTTACTACATTTGATTTAATTTTTATATTATTAGACGTCTGAATTGATTTTCATTTCACGTGACTGAATTTCAATTCACTGACTTTCTTTCTGGTAATTTAGCAGGTTTGGTTCTAGGCCAGGCAAAGTACCGAAAAATAAATAATTTTTTGCCTACAGCTCTGATTTGGATGCAGTTTTCTGCACAGTTTCGGATAACAGCGGAAATGCATCGCGGGTGCATAAAATGCATATTTTTTTTGAAACCTCTAAAAATGGATGAAAAACCGCGGAAATCGGTACTCGGGGGTTTGGGGGGCGCTGATTTGATTTCTAACCATGCAGGGGGCCTGGGGGCGGCTATGGGAGGAATTTGTGAAGTTGCGACAGAGACTTGATTTTCCTGTCGGGGGTTTTTGGGGTCGCTGCTGTCATTCAGTTCTGACCATGCGAAATGCCCCCGATGGGCTGGAGGCTCCGAGTAGTCGGGGCCGATAGGGAAAAAACGTAAGGTTTTTAAATATTTTGAGATGTCGGCTTAAAGGCATTTAGTGAGGATTAGGCCGATACCCATGGCAGCTGTTTCGGCTTGTGCGCAGCTCTGAAGTGTTGGGAGGAGTCACAGGAAAGACGAAGAGAGAAAAAAATTGGGTCTGCGTCGGACCAGACGGTGGAAGTTATACTTCTTTGGTCATCCAATGGTATAGACAGGTAGACCTACTATTGATTTAATATATTTTAGGAAAAACAAGTCGTAACTTAGAGTATCCCTACTATTTTGTAGATGATAGCCTATTCTTTTATAAAAACACTAACCAACACTGAAGGCATATTTTAAAATTAATATCCCATTTTTTCCTTCTTTGTTACATATGCTTATGAATACTATCGTTGCATCTGTTTGGTTGGTCACAGTTAGTGTGGGGACCACGATCAGTGCTCACTACACCCAACAAAATGAATGAGCTCCCGAAGTTTCTGCATATCGTCGTGAATCACCCTGCATATAAAATTTTTAATAACTGCCGGAAACGTGTTCAGGGGACCATGATCAGTGCTCACTTACTACACCCAACAAAATTAATATTGCATTGTCATCGGTCCTTGATAAGTGTGCAAAGTTTCAAATCAATCCGACGTTTTGAAGTATAGGAAAGTATACGAATATACGAAGAAAGGTGTAAAAAGGCACTTTCCGGATTTTACTCCTAACGCGTGACGCGGTTTCTCGACCGACTCTCCATCCAGCTCCATCCCGATTACAACGGGCGCAAAGAAGTATAACTTCAATAAGTGAAAGTACGGAATCATACTGCTCGCATGCTCGCTCAGAGTCCGTTACAAAGCTGTATGGAGAGAAGAAGAAAATACGCCGCTGGTGGTTTTGAGTTTGCGTCGTTCGTTGAAAAAATCTTGTCCTAGTGAATTACTTTTGGAAATTTGTCACTAGTTGAAAAACAGTTGAAACTGAATTTATTCTTTCTCTTTCCTTTGAAAATTTTATAATGTCCTCTCCTTTTCATAAAAGATTACGCACGAAATTTACATGTTTGGTGGAAATTTGTTCGAAATCGATCGAATAGTTTTCTCTCCAGTTTTGTATAGGCCTACATACAGACAGACTTACAGGCAGACATACAGACAGACATTTTGTAAAAATCGTTTTTTTAGACTCATGGGGTCCCAAAAAGGATATTTTCACAAAAATCTCAACATCGATTTAAACAAAACAATCAATTTTTATTTAAGTAAAACAATAAAAGTAAGAAGAAAAACACATGAAAACAATCGCGTTGAGTTGCACTTACACGGACTGTTGACGTCAAGTTACAAAATACTAAATTTTTGTAAATGCAAATCATTGATGCGGGGCCCCGGAAGGCGGTCGCCCGGTTCGCCCGTATCTGGAATCGCCACTAGGTATTACAGCCCTGCCGCGATCTGCGACTCCTTATAGATTTACAAAATGGCATTAATTTTGTTATCTGTGTATTTCAGAGGACACAATTTTACTTTCTCACTATACTATAGTATAGAGAAAGTATAGTGATCGCAAAAAAAATCGATGTTGAGATTTTTGTGGAAATATCTGATTTGGGACCCCTGAGTTCAAAAAAGTGGGTTTTACAAAATGTATGTTTGTATGTATACAGAGCTAGAGCGAAAAATATTCGTTCGATTTCAAAAACATTTGCACCAGACATGTCAAGTAGGTCTGTATAGATGCACGAGAGACGGGTTAAAACAACCCCCTTTTTGGCCAAAAAATCAGTTATTATTTTTTTATAAAAAAAAAACGGCTCTAACGATTTTAATAAAATTTGGCTTATTTGTAGCCCTTAATGTACCCTACAATATGCGAAAAACCTCATCTTTCTAAAAATTCTCTTTTAGCTAATAATAGAATAATAATAACTGATTTTTGGGGTTTTTTGGCCAGAAAGGGGGTTGTTTTTCAAAAATTTTCAAAACCTTTTTT
This sequence comes from Philaenus spumarius, assembly GCA_018207615.1. Classification (NCBI taxonomy): domain Eukaryota; kingdom Metazoa; phylum Arthropoda; class Insecta; order Hemiptera; family Aphrophoridae; genus Philaenus; species Philaenus spumarius. The sequence goes on from JAGFPH010000071.1 coordinate 1,199,482, forward strand.
CGCGCATCTATACAGGCCTAATTGACGTGTTTGGTGCAAATTTGTTCGAAATCGATCGAACATTTTTCACTTTAGGTAATAATAATAATATTTATTATTTACTCTTCTACTTTAATGTACTATCCCATCTCCTACTTTAATACAACTATGAAGTCAGGGTCGAGGTTACATACGGGGGTTGGCGTGCGAAGCACGCAATTCACTGTGTATTCATAATATTCCCAATATGCGAAATATTGGCGTGCAATGCACTGTGCGTCGGCCGCTTCTCATAGTGTTCAGTGTCAAGCTCACATGTGCGATTTAGCAGTGAACGTGTTAATAATTTAAATATGTTTGTGAGAAAGTATGTGCCAGTTTCTAGTACCGTTTATTTGATTTTTTTCAGCAAAAGTTTGTTTTGTTTCACGATTAAACTGTAGAACTGTAAAGAAATCTTTTCCAAAACGTTCCTGGAAAGATTGCGATTTTTCATTATGAGCTAATATTGCTGATTTCAAAGAGGATTTAAGAGATAAAAACAATGCAAAAAAAGGAAGGAAATGAGGAAATTATTTGGTGCTGTAAAAAAAAATAATTAAAAAAAATATGCCTTCTAAAAAATAACTCGTAAATGTAAAAATATCACGTTTTGGTATAATAGAATTTTACAATAGAATTTAGGTAAAAAACGTAGCCAAGTTCTAAAAAAATATAAAAGACAAATTTGTTATTTAGCAAGTTTCTATCTTATTTAATAACGTAATGCATTGTTGTTTGTTACCAAAAATTTTATTAGCGAATTTCCGTAGGAAAAATGAGCTAGTGCAGTGGCCCTTATGGTAAGACCCAAGGTCGGGAGTAGCAAAGCAAATGAGCACTGATCATGGTCCCCAGAACACGTTTTGGGGTGTCATTAAAAATCATATATGTATATATTTAAATACTTCAGGTGGCAGTCAAATAAGTTAAACTTCTGCGGCAGTCAAATAGATCGTGAGATTTAAATAAATAAATATATTCTACAACGAATAACTGTTTTTGAGAAAATTCTTCGTTGGAGAAT
>JAGFPH010000071.1:1200536-1217886 GCA_018207615.1 Philaenus spumarius
ATTGCAAATTTAAACTCAAGACCTACAACGAGTTTTGTCCGTTGTAATATATATAAGTGTTCGCACTCTAGCGGCCGCATTTTAAGTACGATTTGGTTCAAATTTGGCACACATGTTGGTTGTCTACGTCGCTCGGACGAGTTCGTTAGCAAAAATAAATCAACAATCGGAAGCACGTTTTTTTGACCGGAAGTAACTATTTTTTGAGATTTTCCTACGAGAATGAATTCGTTTTTGAGTTTTTTCTACAAATATAAATGTAGAATGTTATTCTGCACATTTTGTTTTTTTACGCGACCTTATAGCTCTCTTGGTTCCCCCGAAATCGATCAAAACGTAAAATACCAAAGAAGTACCCGGTTCAAAGCCATGTGGTGGATTCTACCGCGGTGTTGGCGTGCGAAGCACGCAATGCATTGTGTATTGAAGATACTCCCTTTGTAATTTTAAACCTGTTACACGTACAGGTATTAACTCCAAACCTTCAGGAAGTTATATTGGGCTAATTTTACCCTTATTTGGTTAACGGGGGGTTGCAAGTCAACATTTTTAAATAGTAACGCTTATTGTGTGATACCTCATTATAAAGCCCTCCATGAGACGAGAAAATTGGTGTAAAGCCCTCTCTGGTACCCCAATCTATTTATTATAATTAAAAAAATGATTTAATAAATTTTATTAATTGTTTATAATTTTTGATGATTTAAATCATAATTAGTTTCAATTGGGATTTAGGTATTGAGAAGGCCCCACTTTCATAAATATGACAAACATTCCTGGGAGCAAATTTTTTCTAAAACATAATTAATGTAGATTTAACATAAATCTGTTATATAAAATAAAGAGTTGGTTTTTAGTGAACTTGTGTAGTTATAATGTTACTTTTGAAAAAAATAAATAACGGATAGTGTCTAAGGATTTAGTAAATATTTTTCTTCGGTTTGGTTTGTAAACTCCGAAAATGAATAGGGTTTTTGTGATACGTTATTAAATAAAAAAAAGCAAAGTAAGAAAAAAATACAGTAAGAACGGAAATAATTTTTACCATTATAACAGGTTGAAAATATAATCAGCTTTGAATATTGTTTAATCTTAAAACGTATCCATTCTTTTATTGTTATCCTTTTACTTTCTCACTATACTAAAATATAGAGAAAGTACGGTATAGTGATCGCAAAAAAAATCGATGTTGAGATTTTTGTGGAAATATCCGTTTTGGGACTCCCTGATTAACAAATTTGCACCAAACATGTCAATTAGACCTGTATAGATGCACGGAAAAAGGTTTTGAAAATTTTTGAAAAACAACCCCCTTTTTGGCCAAAAACTCTGTTATGTTTTTATTAAAAAAACGGCTCTAACGATTTTGATCAAATTTGACTTATTTGTAGCCCTTAATGTACCCTGCCATATGCAAAAAAAAAACGCATCTTTCTAAAAATTCTCATGAAGATGATAATATTTATTAGTTACTCTCCTATTTTAATGTATCCTTTTTCCTACTTTATACAGTTATGAAATCACAGTGAATCTGTTTAATAAAATTTAAATATTATGTTTGTAAGAAAGTATGTGAGCCAATTTCTGGTAGGCCTATATACAGTTTATTTTTTACATTTGGGGTATTAAATCACGACGTTTGTAATCTTTATTTTTCTGTACATTTGTATGAGATCTCTCAAATCTTATCCTAGAATCGAAAACGAAAATAGACTTTGGTTCAGTAATTATTACGGATCTATAAAAGGAAAACATTATTGACGAAATTAATTAATAATGCAGTAATAATTTATTAATCTAACTTAGTTTAAATGGAAAAATTTTATGAACATCAAATCAAAGAAAACATTATGTTTATTATCATCTTATTCCTGAACTAAAGTAAATTGAAAGACATGCACCTTCTCTCATTTAACAGCCACAAAGGAAAAGAGCACAACAGCCTTTACGTGTTCGTATGACGCATTTCTTTTATTTAGGAAAAATTACCCCATTATCTTGTTCAGCACAGCAGTCAGCAGTCTTCAAGAGTTGCTGCTCAAAGGACGGAGTGTCAGGAGTTTGCCGAGTTGCCTAGCAACTGCTGAAAGTGATTTCAAACACACGATAAACATAACCTAGTAACAAACTAACTTAGTGTTTTCACTGCACCGCAAATGCAATTTCCATTTTGCTTTAAACTTAGTAACTGAAATGTAAAGAATATAAGTCAGCAATGGTTCCGGCAGTTCAGATAGAGAAGAGTTATTATTGTTTATTATTGTGTGTAAGTCAAATTATTAGTGTAATTATGGTAAAAATTGAGAACAGCGTGACCAGAGGTTTTTTTAAAATTTCTTTTCTAGGCCTACTTGATGATAATAATCTATTATTATGGTAGGCCTACTCTAAAAAGTTAATTTATTATTGTATTTGTGAATGTCAAATTTGATTAAGAAGCCTAAGTTTGATTTGAATTAAGAAGGCTAAATACAAAACTAAAAATTAAAATATAGTAATACTATTCTCTTTAAAATTCTGTAATGTTTAGAAATTCTAAAATTGAATCCAGGCCTATATCTTAAATTATTTATTGTCAATTATAGACATAAATCCTTTGCCAATACAATGGAATTAAGAGATTCCAGTTCATTTATAACAGGGACTAAATTATTTTTAGGTGGAAGTGTATCACAAAAACAAAATTAGGCCTAATTGATTGTAGGCTAGGTTAGGTATGTTTATAAAGTAATAATATGCTGTCGGTTGGTGTGTAAGTAAATTGCCTACTTTGTCATGAGGGATATAGGCTAGATGATTAGCCAGTAATGGTTTATAATACATAAGTAAATGAAGTCATTAATTTAGTGACTTAAGATTAACACGTTCGCCCGGTATGCATAAAAATATCCGTAAATATAGCCTGGTCGGCTCAGTTATGAGTCGGCTGTTATGTAGAAATAGCCCGGCGGCTCAGATCTGAGCTGGCCGGGTCCGTCGAAATAGCCCAGTTGCTCTAAAATGAGCCGGTGTTACAGTGCGCCTAAATGGTCGATTGTGAGATACCTGTCTATTTTAGAGGCTTGAAACTTTTGTAGCGGTCTATAGGGATAAGGTCGCATATACTGTATGTATGGTCTCTGGGTTTCTGAACTTATAAGGTACGGTAAATACAGTGTTGCTATGTTGGTACTCCTGGACAACCACAGCCTGTTTGCAGCCTGTTAATTTTCTATAACCGGAAACTAATCTAAACAGTGCGAACACGTGTTTTTAGTGTTGTAGATGGTTGAAGTGAGACGTATAGTGAGTAGGGTAACATGTTTTATGTATTCATAATGAACCATAGACCGGGCGGCTCATATATGAGCCGAATCTAAAAATAGCCTAAATCATAAAACAAGGTCATATTTGCCACCAGAATGATATATACGCTAAATGTAATGCAAACTAATAGATAAAACACATTTTTTTATCCGGGCTTTGGGGGTGGTCATACTTATACATATCCGGGCCACAGCAAAGGACTTTCTTTTAGTATTGCGGGCTACCACCATATATGAGCCGCTCGGTAGCGAACGTGTTAAAGAGTTACAGCTGCCGCCTAAGTTAAACCTTAGATCAAAATTGCGGACTTGCACATATTAAGTTAATGTATCAAATGGGAGCTACCGGTACATATTATCTTATTAAACAAGCAATTCTTATATATTTCTATATTTATAAATTTATTTCAGGGATCTCGCTAACGGCTCTAACGATTTTGATGAAAATTTGCATATAGGGGTTTTTTGACGTCAGGAATCGAATGCGCTAGGTCTTACGTCTGCAAAAATGTGCATAAAATTTAAACTCTGAACTTCTTTTTATACTACCTTTCAAGTCACTTAATAAAAAGGCAAAAAGATGCAACTTCTTTTTATGCCACCTTTAACTAAGTATTCGAATAGATACAATCTAAATGTTCAAAATATTGAGTGTTGCTTGGTCACCCAGGTACAAACGAGCCAAAGATAGCGAGTTTTCCAACTGCGATCGAAGCGAAGCAGCCATCTGAGGCCGTAGGCCAAGGTGGTCTTGGGAAGCGAAGCGTCCAGGGGCAGAGCCCCTTGTTTCATTAATGTATTCTATGTGTCACATTATGAAAGTGATAACCGGTACGCCTTTTGTTGCATGTCTAATTGATTTATAAATCACCTATCTTATAATTTACTGCAAATTCAACTACAATTAATTAATTGTGTTTGTTAGGCCTATTTTTTAATAAATAATACAACTGCTATAGAAAATAGATTATGAAGGCCTATACAAATAATTTTGTTGACTAAATCTAATGATACAGTGATTAAGCCTAACTAAATGTAGGTAAAGAATTTTTATAAAAATGTTTAGGCCTATATCTGAATTTATGTGAAATTAAAAATACTATGTACATTTTGATATTATAATACAAATTGTAAATTACAACAACAAAAATGCAGTAGGAGCTGTGGTATAGCTTAGTATCACTGGCTGTCCATGGAGGTGATGAATTGAGGTTTGACTTATTTTTGTTAGCTCTCTAATTTGGTTAGGATCAGAGATAATAATACCAAGAGTATTTGGTTAGGATTGATCTAGACTATTACAGAACTAATAATTATTAATGTACATTATAGTATTTAATAAAAATAAAGACTTTAAAATGTTATCTTACCTTGTTTTTATATGGACATGGAGGATTTATGGTCTTTACATAAATAAACAATTTAAAAACTATGTACAGGAACTGATCACAAACATTTATACAACAAAACATTTTTGAATTCAAATCAACAAGATGACTGCCTTCCATTTTTTAAAAGTGTTAGCTACTCTGTAGCCAACATAGCAGAGCCAAATTATTGTATTTTAATTATATGCATGGAGGTGATAAAAATATTAGGGACAAAATAAAATGTATGCAGAGAAACGCACAAAATTAATGCACAACAAATTTGTAAATAATATTTTTTATAAATCACTTTAATTTCTTTTATTAAACTTTCATTATGTTTTTGAAAAAATTTAATCCATTAGACTTAATTTAGGTACCGTAATATATACATTCCCAATCTCTTCTCTAGAACAGTCCTCAGAGGTGATATTTCGTGCTTAAAAATGATTATAGCAAATGAAATAAAATAAATAATAACATCAAATTGGTTAAGGTAACTAAAACACCATAAAAATATATTTTCCAACAATTTAAGTTAAATTTTGATGAATTTAGGTCCACGGTCAGCAGAATGTACCTTATTTTGAGAATCACCTTAAATGATTACATATTTCAGGAAAGGAATAAAAATGGACAGTTACCGCAAGCGAACTCCTGACTATACTGACTTTGCATACCGAGAAGCTGTTTCAAAACTAAGATATTTGCTTGCTGAATCATATACGTCTTCTGTGGGTCCTACCAAATTTTCTCTGGTATGTAATAATTTCTTAATAATATAAATTCAATCTCAAAATAGACTATAACTAAACATAACATTTTCTATATTTGTTACATACTTTTTCAAGATTAGTAATTGTTTATGTTTCAGGTAGTCGACGTTCAAACTATAAGTGCAGTTCATTGTTTATTATAGGCTAATTAGTTTTTCCACTTTGGTAAAAACGAATGCTCAATGAATTAAGGGGGCGCTTCCCTGCCAGCCATATTGAATCTTATTCCCATAAGAGCAATGCTACAGAATAAGTCATTTTTTCCGTTAATTCGTGGAATAAATTTAAAATTTTGGTTTCATTTTGAAGTACTGTCATATGCGGATGTTGATTGCCGAATACATTTTCAGAAACCGTTTTATTTTTTTCATAAACGTATGATATGAATAGTAAAAAATAGTAAACTTTATAAATTTTTTACTCAGTTTCAAAAAGCGATATTGCAAAAATCCTTAGCAATCAACACCCACAATCTATTTTACTTTAAGAAAAAAATACAGCTTTCGTTTTTTAACAAAAACAGCACAAAAATATGCTTAATAGTGAAGGTATGTTTTGGTTATTTAACATTGAAATTGGTACCCAATATCGTAGTTTTGAATGTGGAGAGCCGAGCCTTAATGTTTAGCTTTAGTTTAATAGCTCTTTAATTATCATTGTGGCTATTTTATGTGAGTAATTAGTTTAATTGCATTGTCAACGGCATGTTTACCTGTATTATAGGGACCCCACCATCATCATCACCACCCATTTGTGAAGTTACCAGATGGGGATGAACAACGTGAGAGTTCTTTGGTGCTTCAGTCAAGGCATTCTGCGGGATGTGGCGCTCCGAAGAGACCAGACACTGGAGGGGTACAACCCCCAGCAGAACTTATGTCCTTTATTGAAAGGCAAGAAGAATACATTGAGCAGCTGGAGAAGGAATCTCAATATTGTAGAGTAGGTTTAATAATTTAATGATGCTAGCTTTAATGTTTTAAAATAATCTGTGCGCAAAACACAGATGTACAAGTTAAAGACTTACTTCCTATCCATACTATATTTACCTTATCTGTGGTGTAGTGCAAATGGCTTAAGATGCATTATTAGCCGTTAAGATTGGCGGATCCAGGGGAGGCTGTGGGGGCTGCAGCCCCCCTCTTTTTGTTATTATATTTTTGTTTAATCGTCTAAGTTGTCTGACACTGCTCAATTGAGTAGTAAAATTGTAGTTGCCTAAATCAATATTGATGCCGCGCTAGAAAGCATAAGGAAATGACTCAAACTCGTCACTTTTTAAAGGCACATAATCGTTAGACAGACTTGTTTTGAGAAGAAAATAAGGACTCCACTGGATTTGTCAAGATTTTAACTTTCTACCACGATCTTCTAATCATTCGTCACTCTTATAGTTTCTTAGATATGAATTTGTCTGTAAACCCTTGCCATTGGACAGTTTTCAAAAAATGAGAAAGCACATTTTGCATTCGATGTATCTATTACAAATCTCTTACCGTATGCAGTATTCGTATAATAATTTTAATATCGATTTGAAGTGCAAGTTCTATAATTTCGTTTAATATAAGGAAAACCTGGTTTAGTGTTCCGAACTATTCGGGTATGTCCGTGAAATATGTACATTTTCAACGCCCTAGGCGTGTTAGCCGTTGCCTTTTCTGTCTGGCTGGAACTATATACTATACATTTGTGAGAATTTTGTTTAGTTGTTGTAATTTAGTGAAATAAGTTTTTAGAATAAATATATTAAAAATTTTCAAGTATACAGTTTAATTCTATGGTTTATTATCTACAATTTGTTATAATAAAACTTTATTTTCGGGTAAAGCATATAATCTTTAATTCCTATTCAAAATGGGTGATCGTGAAATAGTCTAAAAAGACGTTTTCAAGCACTGTATTCAAAAAAAATATTCTATACCTCCCCCCCCCCAGGATAGGAGACAGCCTCCTCCTTGAAAACCTGCTGCTGGATCCGCCCATGGTCGTTAAAGATGTAGGCCTACTATTCAAGAAAAGTTGTGCCGGTTTGATTCTAGTCTCGAACACCCGGTTTTATTTATCCATTTATCCTAAGCTACTCTTCCATTCTTTTAGTCTTACTGGCAAAGAGTAATTTTGTTTAAAAAAAACAATTTTATTTATAATAATGTCTGTTTATCAACACAATTTTCAAAATGTGACCATGTAGTATTTCATTTTGGATATTTATTTATTCAAAAGCACAATAGTATACACAATAAAGTTAAATTCAACAATTAAACTTAACACTATGGATATTATTTAAGTATGATTTTATTATAATCTTATTGGTGCACGATTAAAACTAGTTGAAGATTAAAGTATTAAATATGTTTAGACTGAACATTTTTCCTTCCTAACCCTGCCGATTCTGCTGATGAGGTCACAGCCATGATAGCTGATGGCTGGCCATGTGGAATATTAAATAGTTTTTATTGGTAAATGTGGAACTGATTCATCAAAAACAAGAAAGCTGATCATTGAGCTCACTAACTCGTTGAGATAACACAAATTAAAAGAATTTGTTCGTGGTATTTAATTTTTCAAATTTGGAGTTGGTTTTTCTCAAAAATTAGTGTTTAAACGTGTTAGATTCGATTTTGAGTATTTATGTTCCCGTATACATTCAGTGAGTATGGCGGGTGAAGCTGATCAGTCTCTGTTTTTGTGCCCCGGAGTTGCAGTTTTTACTGCAAACTATGAACATTAGCTGCAGCAATCATTGACTGTCATCTTTCATAATGAGCAGTGAATCAATTACTTAATGTTATTTAATTTATCACCGTACTTCATCAACAGTCCTATTTTCTTTAGGAAATGTTTGGTTTTATATTTATGGCATCATGTATATACAGTAAGAAAGGTTGATGACAAGTTGTAAATCGATGTCTTGAAAATTGTGCAATTTACACTTGCTATGTATTAAATTTTATAATTTTGAATTACCAGTACTGTATATTGACTAGGTATACAGTATCCAGGTCACGAATATACATAATAAAGTACAATTACCTTTTATTTTCCGTCAGTAATATAACAATAGATATTGTAAACAATCTCCTCACCATGACTAACCGATTGAAATCGAATGAACTCCAAGAAATCATCAACATATTACAAATTTTATTAAAACAAAACTATTTCAAATTTAAAGATGTTTTCTATATACAAAAGGATGGATTGGCCATGGGATCGCCACTGTCTGGAATGTTGGCAGACATATTTTAATCACTTTGAAAATGAATTTTTGTTGTCAAATGTTAATAAATTTCATAAAAAAATCATACATTACATTTGGATGTTATATTTATCATTTTTGATGGTACTTCCAGGCAAATTGAAAACTTAAAAACTACCTAAACTCGATAGACCCCAAGATTCAATTCACACTCGAAATTGAAAATTACTACAGCATTATTTTTTGGACCTAACAATAGTAAAACAACAAGAATCATTCAAATTCAATATTTATAGGAAGCCCACCACAACTGATATCACCATACACACTGATTCCCATCATCCACCATCTCAAAAAATGTCAGCTTATAACAGCATGATCCATAGACTAGTCACCATACCTCTTGAACCACAAGATTACCAGAATGAGCTTGACATAATTAAACATATCGCCTCAAGAAATGGATACAAAGCCTCTATGATTGATAAGCTGCTCGCAAAACACATCAATAAATCCAAAAGACGTCTGAAAGAGAAAGCTAAATCTAACTTTGTTACAACTGAATATGGCAGCATCCTTCCCAAGATAATTACCTCCATTTAAAACAAAATCAATAAAACCATTGCCTTTCTCACCAATAATAACATTAAGAAACTACTCCAACCCCAAAAACATAAACAATTAGAAGCCCAAAAAGGTGTCTATAAACTAACGTGTGATGGCTGTGACAAGTTTTATACAGGCCAAACGGGAAGAGCTTTCAAGAACACCTGCCAAAAAAGACTGTTTCGGGTAACAAATCCAACTATGCGCGTCATTTAATCGACGAAGGCCATAGTTACTCGGACTTTGGCAGCAACTTCAAACCAGTTAAGAGTTGCAATAAAGGCAAATTTATGAACGCCGTAAAAGAATTTGAAATCTACAAGGCTTTTAAAATATTAAAACGAAATAATGAACACCGATTATTAAACGACCAACTGAACTTTGATTCGAACACCCTGTATGATGCAGCGATAACAATTCAGAATGCCCGCGGGATATTGTAGTTTTTTCATATGGTGTTTGATAATGGACAACCAGTTGATATCCGGGAGTCGTAAGATGCGCATCTCCTTCATACTGTGTTTTTTAAGTGTGTTTGTGTCTGTGTAATTAACGTTTTAACGTCCATGCATAGAGGGATTTTCTGAAGATGAGATAAATATCTCGAAACGTGTCAAAAGCTTTAAACAAGTTTTTCAAAAGAGGTTCACTAACGGAAAATAAAAGGTATTGTACTTTATTATATTTTTAGAGGGTTTAGATTTTCGACTGTTCAGGATTGTCAACGTCGCACTTTAGTAGCAATAATAATTAATTTACAGTAATAGCCTTGTATTTGTTCACAATTTACCATTTAAATTGCAATTTAACCTGAAAGTATAAAAAAATAACAAAATTAATGTAATCTCACCGATGTCACTATAACTTTTCATGTTTTATGTACCTTTCTTTCAAAACAACATTATTAATATTTACACTTTTACCAAGAAATTTGTCTGGAATACAAACATCATTAGCCCTTTCTTAATCTTATCATTTTATTTTGTTTCTAACTACAGGACTAGTTTATATCTTTTTGTAGATGAGAATTAATAAGGTAATCAATTCATAATTTATTTTATTTTATAGTGACATTATAAGTCTTTAAATAATTAAGCGAAAGTTTATATTTGAATATTTAATTACAGGAAGAACTTGCCAACCTGATGGGAAAAGTAAAAGAAGTGATCTCAGAAAATGAAGGATTGCATGAAAGACGTAAGTCCAGCCTTCTCCGATCTGTGTTTGACAGTTTTGAGATGGACGATGACGAGGAGGAAGAAACTGAACAGGAGGATAAGGTCTGCTGAATGATTTAATTTTCCTGCTTTAGTCAATTTCTAACAGATCTATAAATTGCCTTGTATCTGTTTTCTGTCACATAGCTTTTTATCACTTCTGAAATGTTTTGTGCCTTGGAAACGAAATACAATTTAATGTTGTGTTATGTTATTCTATACAGTGATTCGGATTCTAAAAAAGTCATCTTAAATTGCGTACAGTATAAACTTTTGACCATGCAAGAGAATATGTTGAGAAATATTGCGAATGTTGTTAATATTTCAAATATCTGAGTTTATTATAATTTTCACATTTTTCATGGGTACTCTCTGTCCCATCAGATTGTACCAGTCAACATAATAATAACTTTTACAAACAACAATAGAAGTATAAAAAATGTAAGAAATGAAAATCATGAAAAGTTATGTGTTTGAGAGTTGTCAAATATTTGACTATAGATATTTTGTGTGACCACTTTCTTGATTTCGTGGTTTTTTATGTGATTGCTTAAAAAGTTCTTATACTTTTCTAGAAACGATAGTCGCCCCTGAAAGTTACCGTTTCTCAGTGATTCAAATGTAAGATATTTACCTCTAATTGCTAGAATGATAACAACTATCATACTTATTAGTCTCCTTAGAATTTAACCAGTTCTCATTTATTGTTACCGTACATATATTTTGCTTCATCCTTTCTTATCGTTAGTTCTTGGTCAATACACCCCACTTCTTTTAGAGTGTCTAGCAGAATCAATTGCAGCATTGGTTTTTAGAAGTTTTGTGTTCAATCAGACGTGTAACAAAATTTTTCCAGTCACTTACATAATAACAAAGTATATAGAATAAAGTTTGATTCTTTTTTTATTTTGCATTTGCCTAACCTTTTTTTTATGTAAGCTCCTGGATTGGAAATGACTACAAACGTTGAAATAGGTATAAATTACCTGTACACCCAATCCTCCAATCCTTCATTCTATTGTGACGACCGCGTTTTCGGGATTACCCCATCTTCCGGTTACATCAATCACGCATAAAAATATATGTTTAAAATTATTTTTCTCTCATTAGTGAGGTTGTTGAAAACACAATTAGTTACACACAAAAACACAGTACACAAAACCCAAGTCAAGACATCAACTATGTACATGCTGTCCGGGTGAGGGTGTAGCCAGCCAACCCTCATGGAGCAACATGTTCGTAGTTGACGTCTTGACTTGTGGTTTTGTGTGTAACTAATTGTTTTTGACAACCTCTCTAGTGAGAGAAACATAATTTTAAATGTATATTTTTATTTATATGACTGGAAGATGGGGTAATCCAGAAACCGCAGTCGTCACATCATTAGAATCAAGGATTGGGTAGACAATGTACAGGTTTATACATATTTCAATATTTGCTAACCTTTTTACTTAAAATTACAATATAATACATTATTTTTAGGGTTAAAATATTGATTTTTGCACATTTGTAGACTTCCCGGTAGGGCCAACTCCACAGGTTCAGCTTAGTAGGTCTAGAAATCTTAAGTATGGCCGTGCAACTATTGGGAAGCCAACTATTTACCTACCACCTGGCATTGTGAAAATGCACTTATATTATAGTGGGCAAGATGATGTTTTGTAAAACAATTATGTTTGGCAAAGTATTTAAATGTTTTCTTTGGAACATAAAACGTTTCTTTACATATTTTACAGTTCAAAACAAACACAAAAAATGTTTACTGTTTGATTGTCCTTTGAATTGTTTTTAGAGTGAATGTCAGCGATCGGAACGAACTCCCAAAAGGAAGCATCTTGTTGGACCTAATATAGTTTTTGAATCTCGTATTAGCGAACTGGAAGCACAACTCACACAGACAAAAATGGACCTAAGAAAAGCTATTGATGAAGCAGAGACTTATAAAAAGAAATGTAGCGATCGATCTGTTGTCACTCCTTTAGATGGTACTATGAGTTCAGACGCACACAGGCAAATAGAAATGCTTCAAAGGTAAAATAATTTCTGAAGGAAGTAAATATTCAAATCTTTGGTCTAAAATTTGGTAATCGAAATTTATTTATCTGGGTTGAGTTTATATTAGATTAATTTATATATAAAACATAATGCATTGTATTTAAGTTGAATTGTTATAAAAATGTATGAGCATCCTTATATATAATACGTGAAACAGTTTTTTGTGAACACAACTCCTCCGTTATTTCTGGACCAAATTTAATGTTTGAGTTGTCAAAAAATTCTTTCATTTCGAAGTTTTGCAATAAGGTTTTAGATGTCAAAAATTCTTATCCTTAATGGCGTGAGCTAATCTCAAAAGTCGGGGTTTCTCCACAAGATTAACATGGAACGAATTTAAAAACCATTTCTATACAAAACAGCTGTTTATAATAAGATAGAAACTAATCCAGCTGCTTTCGTGGATGTAAATAATTATGTTTATAGTAATAATAATAATAATAATAATGTTTATAATAATAATTTAAAAACCATTTCAATACAAAACAGCTATTTATATAAGAAACAATCTAATCCAGCTGCTTTCGTGGATGTAAATAATGATGTTTATAGTATTCTGGAGGTTATAAAAACATTTCTATACAAAACAGCTGTTTATGATAAGAAACAATCCAATCCAGCTGCTTTCGTGGAAGAAATAATGATTTTTAAATAACAGATAATACAGTTGATTCAGATGTCCTGCTTTTAGTACAAAATAATATTTAAGTTAGGCCTATACTGAACCAGCAAATGTTTCAACACAAACAAACCAATAAAAACTTGCGTTTAGGAATTTAAAAGTAAAAAACAACTACGTTACATCCTAATTAAAAATAAATAAGACATATATAGTAGACCTATTTATTGATAATATACGGTAATTGATAGTGAGTAACTTTTCGGTTAGGTTTTTGATTAAGTGTACACCTGAGCCTTACTGGTTCTTTTAACCTTTATTATAACTGTTGTTATAAAATATACGAAATAATTTGATTTGAACATTTAAGGGTCTTCTATACCTTGCGCAAAACAGCAAATATATGCACTTCGTATTACCGTGTTTCGGACGCCGTTTTTCAACCTAAAAAGTTGTGAAACATCTTAAATTGTTCTTAAAGGCTTTGTGCTTTTGTCTTATACCTCATAATTGAAAGAAATTGTCGGCAACTCCTTTTAATCAACAGTTTAAATGAGTAAAAATCGATTATTTTTAACGCATTTTTTGAGAGTTTTAAGCAATAATTTCCATACTTTAAGGTAACACGTAAAAAATATAAAGCCTTCTTTATAACTTAAAGTAGTTTCCCAGATTATTAATTTATAAATAGAATCCGAAACACAGTATTACGAATGCATGTTTCAACATTTTGCGGCTTGAGTCAGGCCTTTTGCATTGAAATCATACTGTACACTCGGGAGTTTTCTTCAAGGTAAAGAAGAGCCTTAACACGATTTACCGTCTTAGTTTTGAGGTTATTATTAATCCTGCACCTTTATTATAAACAAAACATAACATATGTTTCCATCGGGGGTTGGTGTGCGGAGCACTCAGGGGTCTCCCCTAGTTTGATATAATAGTTAATTGAATAAGCAAATAGCTAATATAATTTTTTAATATACCATAACACAACTGTCATAAGATATCTTAACATTGAAAATAAAACATAACTACATTCTCTGTTTGAAATTATTTAGTAATTATGGGTGGTGAATTTTTTTTCTATTATTAATACTAATATTCAGATATTAGAATAAATATATTGGGTATTTGCTATCTTTTATGTGTGTAAAAACAGTACAAGACATGATAACTAGGTTACAGATGAACATTTTAAAGAATAATATAGGAAACAACTCTAAAGATTCTCAATCTGTGTTTAACCTCCATCTGGTAAACATGAGTTTGCAGTCATGTGTGCATCTACTCTATGTTTGATTCCTCTGACTTTTCTCTGAGATTAGTTTTGTTAATTTTGTAAAGTTAGTGTTAGAGTTGAGTTTTATTTGTATTTATAATGTTATTTGTTTAACATATGTCTATAATTTTAGTTTTTCGAGACATTCAATTCATAGCGGGAGTTGATTTATATTTTCAAAATGTTTTTTAAAATATTGGATAAAATTATTTCAAATATCCTAATAAATACTGCAAACAAATGAATTAATTATTAAAGTAAACCAAGGGCCGGAACTAGCCTTTCTTTCAACCAGGCAAATATATATTGCGACGCCCCTCCTCCCACTCTCCACCATACTAACTCTATTTAAAACTATTTAACAAAAATAAAAGCATATACTTTCTTGTACTTAAGTCAATGCTATTACACTAAAACCTCGTTTATCCGGTTTTGACGGGACCAGTACCGTTCTGGATAAACGAAATTCCGGATAAACCAAATATCATGGGGTTTTACATAAAAACACGTGTAATAATACTATACAATACAATAATATTACATATTTTACAATATAATGTATAATAAGCAATAATCCTTACTGGTAAGTACAGGAAAATTAATACAGAAAAAACTTGAACTGTTTATTGTTTTTTAAAGAAATGTGTAATGTTTTTTTGCTTCACTGCAGAAGTTCTCTTTTTAGCAGACCGATCTCGAAGCTGTTTTATTAGTAACAGCTCTGCCGGGTTAGTGTCATCTTGACGCTCCAAATAAGTTAACAGCTGATTGAAATCACTGCACGATTATTATTAATAAATTACGTATTGCGATGTAAATAGTCACTGCACTCCGCAACAATAATGTTTACTCTCACTCAAAACAACACTAACAACACAATACAGTACTAACTGGTTTTACGACAATATAATAGAACTAAACAAACTAGTGGTGCTGATTGACGGGCGCGTTTGACAAGTGACACTGATTGACGGGCACAGTGGTGACGTGAGTACAGTCAAGTTCACCCACAGCTGCGCCAAGCCGTACACTCAGTGCTGCCAAAACTGACACCCTGCACGAGATGTGACACGACTCGCATTGTATTTTGCAATTTTTTTTCCTTGGGACTATTGCGGATAAACCGGAGTTCCTTATAAACGAGTACCGGATAAACGAGGTTTTAGTGTAATTACAACTTTGTAGTTTTGCTCATTAACACGCAACACCCTCTAGTGTAAGCGGATAAGCGAAATTCAGTTGTGCGAAATTTCAATATTCTATTGTATTTTTTGTAATAATTTTTATTGGAATCTAAAAAGTAAAAAGTTTGTTCTTCATTTTTTAATCTGAAGTTACAGAAAAAAGGGTAACATATTAAGAAATGAGACATTCAATTAAACTTCAAATCATTCTTAAGTTTATGTTTAAATTTGGTTATAAATTGGTATTCATGTAGTACTTTACTATTTCAGTTGGGAGCTCATTGAAAACAAATTAGATTTTTACTATGAGTTTTGAGAACTACATTTATTAACAATGAATAATTTTTCAGTCTAAATAAATCAAATTGTCACTTTCCAAGCTTTTTGGGCAGCAAAGGTATTAATAATGTCATCAAAAGAAATAGATGATGTTCTCTGATGCTCAAGCTAGAGGCCTGTTTTGTTATATTGTGCTACATTACAAAATTTTGTATATTTTGAAAAATTACAAAAAAAATTTTCCACTTTTTATATAGGCCTAAAGTTGTATTTTTTCCGTTACGGAACATGTTTTGCTTCCTGAGCTAATAATGTTTAAAATTTTACATCAATCAATTTTTTAGTTGCATATATGAATTCTTTGAACCTTTTTCTATAAAGAAGCTATTGATTACCCTTAGATTGGGATGCAATTACTATATTTATCGATTTTTTGAAAAAATGCTTGCAAAATGGAAAACATCCGTGTGAATTAACATGACCACTTCCAGGTTTAACATATGTGTGATATCATAATTGTTTTTTAAATTATATCAAATTAAATAGAAATAAAATTGAAGACATTAAAAACCAAATCGCACAAATAATTACAATAGTGCTTTATTATTTGGAAAACTATAACTTGTAACATATAGAAAATAATTTGTACTATTTCTTTGCATTTTCCGGTGCACCATGTCTGGGCTTTAGCCTTCGGCACATGTCCCCCCCCCCCCCCAGTTCATGCCCTGAGTAAACCATGCACAACAATAAAACAAAATGCCTAATATAAACAAAAATCTTGAAAATAACATCCATTTACTATTGTGTGTTTCCTATTATAAATAAGTATCAGTTTGATAGTATTTTATGACAGTTGCTTTATTTCCAAAACAAAGGAAGAAATAAGAATGAGCTTTATAAAGAAATGAATAGAGCTACTATATATACTTCCCTTTTACAGAATAGAACACACTTTCTAATATTATTATTTGAATTGCATGTGCATTTTTGTAGAGAAAGAGATGAATTAAATGAGAATGTTAACAGACTTCATGCAGCACTTGCTCAACTTCGAGAAAAGGAAGCCAGTGCTTCGCAGAAAGTGAAGCGAAGCCTGGATCTAGTTGATCAAGCACAGTTTGAGAAAAATCAAGTAAGCATTGGTTTTCATTATTCCATGTAGTTTAATTTTTATGTCAACATACAGTACTTTAACATGATCAAGACCACAGATATTGTTAAGTACAGAAAGCGCCTATGCAAACTACCGCGCTCCCCACCACACAAATGCTCTTACCATGCTTGTCAAGTTAATACATAGATTCCTAGAGATTCAGTCAACCGTCAAAATGGAATTTCGCCTATCTTGATTTGCCGGCCACGTGACCTATGATTTACTATTTGATTGGTCACAATTATAATTATCTACTCTTGGGCGGAAATGCTAAGAAGCCACGCGGTTCTGTTTGCCGATCCAAGTCG
>JAGFPH010000071.1:1223996-1251668 GCA_018207615.1 Philaenus spumarius
GAAAAACAAAAGAAATATACTTATATTTTTTGTAACCATCAGTTACATGTGTCGCACAATAATTGATTACAATGTACATAGTTGAAAGGAATATGTTGCACTAACTCATGGATATCAAGGTAAATTTAATAATTATATTATCTTATTTATTATTCAAAGTGACTTGGAAACCAAGAATCATGAAAATAAAATTTAACCCTTTCCGCTCCAACTACTGCAATTTTTGAGCTAATATTGCACTGTAACATGTTTACTCCAAAAAAAAGTATTTCTGTCAGTTCTAAAAGGCTGATTTTTTGTTGTAGTTTTTCTATGACTAAAGTATAGATTGGTATGAAAAAAACATATATTTTTATTTTCAAGTATATGTTTTTAATTTTTATTTATTGAAAAAAATATAAATTTGTAACAAAAAATTGGAATAAACAAGAATTTTGGAAAAATTTTCAATGGGAAGACCTATATTTGTTGCTTGTTTTTTGTTGTCTATATCATTATAAACAAAATTAAGTAGGTTACACATGTTTTAGACATAATAATAAATTATAAAAAAATTATAATTGAAAAACAAGTTTTTTGTAAAAAATGAGTTTTTATGAAAACAATTAGTTTTGACACCAACTTGTACAAAATTGCCTCAACTATTTATTTTATTGCTTAACAACAGCATTATGTAGATCAAAACTAGTAAGGAAAGCTTTTTTCAAAACTGATTGCTAATATTTTAATCACTCAGGTTCGAAACAAAAGTTCCGTCGCCACTAACGTCATTTTGTAACAAACTGCCGTCGTCTTCGTTCATTTTATTTCACAACAATCATTATTATTGTCAAAAGAACAATATTGAAAAATAAACTGTGAAATTACACACGATAACCTAGTACAACAAAACTAAACAACGCGTAAGCTCACTGCGTAGTAAGTAGGAACCAAACAACGGCGAGAGCAGACAGCTGTTTACAGAGCGGCCAAAGACGGCAAACACTACATTTTCTAAGATTTATTTACCACAGAAACTGAACTCAAATGGTCCTAAAAAAATTCCACAGATAGCAGCACATCTCAAACTTCAACAATAGCGGTCATCAAAGTAACTACGTCTGTTCAAGTGCAACCAAAGAACGTTATCATAGTGAGTTCGGGGCTCGCCCGATATAGGGGTTCGTGCGGATTAGTAGGGTGCGGGGCTGCCCTGACACTCAAGTGGAAAGGGTTAAATAAATGTTTGAAAATGAAAAGTGGTTCAAATGTTTTGAGTTTATCATTACTATTGCATTAGTGCTAGTGGAACAATAATAGTGTCATGTTCAGTCTATGAACTATATTTTAGTAGATGTCTAGGATTAAATCTTCAACTACCACTTGTGTAGCTAAAATCAAAAATGTTGAAATAGTAGCGATTAGTAGTAGATATTCCTGTAGAACATGTTTTCCAAACTGTGCGCCGCCGTGACTTGGGGTGCCTTAAAAATTATCCTAAGGCATTGGAAAATAATTTCCTCCGTAATATTAAAGTGCAAGTTCAAACTAACTCTATTTAAAGGCTTTGCCGCTGTTCACGCAAATAATAATAATTAACATTTCGTTGTTAGCGTTGTCATGTTGGCACTAATAATTTATAATTTATAACTTAATTGTTAATTATCAATTCTTGAAAACTCCATAGACTTCATTGCTTAGGTATCTGCTTGCCCATGCCTCTCCGATTTCATTGAACGTTTAGGAACCGGCTCACAGATATCACTACCTATTATCGTGTGCTAACTATCTCAACTCATATATTGTATTCCACCTCAGTTGCTGGGGTGTGGTGCCTTAGTTCAATTTGTGTAGACACTTTTTAAGTGACGTTAGTTTGATGTTATTTTATTATATTGTGAGTCGATTATTATGAATAATGTTCGAGTTATTTTGAGTAGGAACGAAACTTCACATTGGTGTGCATGGTTTATTATTTTATTTATGCATGGACAGAAAACATGTTAAATAACATTTCATTTCAGATTGTTATTTGTTTGTAAATTTAGCTTGCATGAGAATGGATTTAATTTGCTTGGTATTTAAACTTTTATTGTTTATTTGAATGAATCTGACTATACCTACAGCTTTTTGGTGAATGCACTTTGACCTTTTGTTTTAACTTTTATAAGATTGTAGAGACTTTATTCAATCTATTTTTTTTACTTCTATTTGTAATGGTGTGGTATTCACAAAGTGTTACAAAATTTATGTACCTTCATACGATTTCCAACCCTTTATTGTTTTAGTAGAGAAATCAAGTGACGGTGGAAACCCTGTTATGGAAACATGATTGGATGTTGTATTATTTTTTTATTATCAATTTTTTGGTTTATATGGTTTCTAAATGTAAAAAGTAAATTGAAGTTGATTCTAATCAGAAATCATTTTTCATAGTTTTAACTTTTTCATGTTCGATGTTCATAACATGTTTGATGTTATGTAGCTTATTTTCAACCGAGTGTATCATCTTTGATCTCATAAAATATTCATTACTTTCATTTCTTGTAGCTAAAACACATCCAAAACACTTTGGTTTTATAAGAACCAATCTTCATTAAGGTTTATAGAATGTTCTATGGTTTTTACATCTTCATTTTTGAAAACACAGATTTTCCAGTATATTTAATAAAGGTGTTATATTCTTGACATTGTGGTAGGTGTTAAAAATTAATTCCAGAAATCTTATGACGCAACCTCTTGCAGCCATGTACCTTGCTTCACTTGTAGGTTTTTCCTAGTTTTGTTGGCTATTTTAGTTGTTACAGTTTGGTTTCGCTACGAACCAAAAAGTTCCTGGACTATCTTCCAGCTCCTCTTTCAGTCATTGTGTTAAATATTATGGATAATATCCAATCCGGATTCCTCAAGTCTGCAGTGAAATATTAAACAGATTGAAACAGCTCATGAAGAGAGAGTATTGTGAGAAAAGTACTTAACAATCTGACGACCTGGCAGCAAATAAAGCATCTGAAAGTCACAAATATGCAAAGAAGTTAAATACCTAAATACTGTATGTTGTTTCACTCTTGCCAATTTCAGAGAATAAAAGTAGGTCAGACATTCTTCCAACACTGTTCTTAAATAAAAGCATGCTGTATTAAATGTTCAACATAGTCGGTTGTCTTCACAAAAATAACTGAAATGCACAAATAAACCACCACTATATGCGAAACTGTTGACAAGGTCAAGACAAAACATTGACTCTGTCAACTTGTCTGCATGAGGCGCAACGATTGTTTGCGCCGTTTTAAATTCACACCTTGCAGAATCCAATATTCAAGAAAATCAGTTTTCTTCACAAAATCCCGACTAAAATGCACAAAATAGAACACAGCTGTTACTGACATTGTCTTGTCATCGTGTTTGTCTGCATGGGACACCATGTTTATCTTTCATGTTGTTGTCTGGCAACTGCTCTTCTTGCCTGTTCTTGCTCAGTTGGTTTTTATCAGAGACAGTTTCTTTCACTTCTAATTCTAGATCAATAATTTTCAGTCAAAAACATTGCTGAGCTTGAAGGCTTGATTCAGTCCCAGACGCAACTGATGGAAAAACTGAAAGACGAGTGTCATGTCCTTACGCAGAAGCTTGAGGATTCCTCAATCCGCCACAAGTAAGGTTTTGTTATTGCACTCCACTGCTTGCTATTTCTTGTTAAATGTAACCTTATCTTGTTTTATAATTTAAGTTTTACTAAAGTAAATTGATGGTTGTCCAACTACACTGTTATTTTTATAAATTAATTCTGTTTCCAAACAATCTGTTCTGGACAGATACTGGGCCTACAAAAAATAATACTTGGTTTTAAAAGAAAAATAAGAGAAGGCTTTCTCACACTATTGACGGTAGAGAATACATTCAGACTATTTATAAACTTTTAGGAATTGCTTGATATTGTGAGTGCAGCGTACTTACCCACAATATCTTCAATACAAAACTTGTAAACAAATCAGGTCTTTCTCAAGTAGTAAATACAAGGTAAAATTTATTTTTTAAAGCAACTGAACAAAACTTTATTCGATTAAAGTTTATCTAATGGTCGGTTTAGTAAAAGAATATGGTCGGGTTGTAAATTTTTTTATGGAAAATGTTTTTTAGAAACATTAACACAATAGACACTTTTCATTTAAATGTTATGTTTAAATTTTCTTGGACTTCTGTGATAAAGTAATTAAATTTATTCTATTAGGCTTAGGCTCTACATGCAGGAATTTACTGCTTCTAAGGTCAGTTTTTAACTGCTGGAAAATAACCCAATTTTGATAGATCGGTGATAGCTATATACACGTATTTACCTGTATCAGTATGAAAAAGTATCAAGATTGTGTTGCCTGAAAATTTACTGCCTTCACACTCATCTTTTAATACAATCAGTCCTCTGTATTTTAATCTTACAGGTTTGATAGGATGTGAAATATTGTGTAATAGAACTTGACAGTGAATTTGTCATGGCAGAAGTAAGTAAATATCCAATTATATCAGGGGTAAAAGTTGAAGCGAGAAATGAAATAAGAGAAAGCAGTTTGCAACATTTGTTTTATTGCTTTTTCAACAAAACAGGAATTGACTGATTGTGGTGCGTACTCACAGTACGAGTCATTTGGTCTGTTCAAAACTGCTCTAAGAAGCAGGTAATTTCCTCCTTTGGAACCTATGCTTTACACATTGAATTTTTCCGACTATTTATAGTCATTCATTCTCAAGGCAGAATAATATTTTAATGACATATTTCATTTGAATGCCTTGTTCTCAGGATAAGAGGGTTGGGGTCGATGGAGGACCCTTTTCTTGATTATACTTTTGTTGTTTATTTTGTTCCCGAAATAATCTAAACGACTCCATGACAAAAACATGGAGTCAATTGGAATTTCAGTTAGAATCCAATGAAAATATAGTTTGAGTAAATGTTGAAACCTAAACAGATGAGGTCGTATCACATTGAAATCTCACAGTACAACACTATGCAGTGTGACTACTTCCAACAGATAAACAATGTTGCTTAGTTGAACTGTAATAATGAAGGTGTAGCGTAAGAAGTCTGCTTCTACTCTATGTACCAATTCAACAGTACTTTTCTTATTCCAGTTAACCGTGTGCTTAGAATTAATGTTTTTATCTGTAGTTTGCAGATTTATTGAAGGATAAATAATAATAAATTTGTCTATACAACAACAAAAAGACATATTTATGTGTATTACAGCTCTTCTTTTATTTGTACTGTTAATAATTTTTATACTGAATTAAGTAAAGTAATAAATTTTAGTTTTAAGTTGACAATAATTTTGAGTAAGTAAATAAAACAAAATAATATTTTGTTGTTGTTATATTGTACGTTGTTTTATATCAATCTAGAAAGTATACATTTTTAAATGTAAACATTTTTCTTCTCATGAAATACTTAAATGGGTTAGTATCTTGCGGAATTTCTTATCAGGGCGAGAGGGGGATGATAAAAGGGCTGGGCGCTCTTCACGTAAAAGACAAGTTAAACTAGATGTTTCCGTTAAGTTTTCTCCGAGTGAAGGAGACAAATTTTCTGTCAAGGTTAGTGTTACTAGATGTTGTAATTTAGCTGGTATAGTTTTAGATTGTCTTTGATGTATTTATGTTACTAGTTTTAAAACTAATCCAATGTTTAAATATGTTCGTTCCAAATTGACCAAAATGTCTGAAATATTGGATAATTTGTTCCAAGTTATTTGGATAAATATTTAAAATGTATAAACCTGATCTTACTTTCGTTTACTAACTAATTGTATACTACATGATGATATCTACATGATGTATACTTCTGTATCTATTTCAAAAGAAATGTTGTACGGAAATTAGTGAAAAAAACATCTGGTTACAAAAATCTGAAGGGTGTGTGATAAGGTATTTAAATATTTGTAGCAGCCTTAACACAGAACCAATTGCCTTAATTAATCTAATTTAGGCACAAAAAATTACATCATCTACCGTTAAAACTATAATCTCATAATTCAAATCAATCAAATTTAAACTGGCAGAATTCTTTGATTGGCTATTTTATCGAGCCCATATGGACAGTTCTAATTGAAACCATTCTTTTTGACTATGAAGAAGTCAAACAACTTAAAATGTTATATAGTAAATTGTTTCTGCTGATTAATCTTCATGATAGTACAAATATGGTTTTATTACGTTTAAAATATAATTACTAACAGTTTTGATCTCAGTGCAGAAAAAGTTATTATTGTAGCATACGATTTTACAATAATACATCTGCATTCATAGACGCAACAACAACGCCTATGATTTTGTAATCAAATTTTTAGCAAACATTTAATAATTGAACTATTCAAATAGTTGCATTATTTTAGATTTTGAGCATAGAATATAGAACCATATAAACCTGTCAACTTTTTTCAAACCTTAATCAATTCTTAACTTTAAAAATATTTACTAACATTTTCCATATTGAGACTTATTTTGGTTAAAAATTTGCTTTGTCTAACTTTTACAGAAAGTATATTTTATGATGTTTTATTCAATGTTATTATAAGTAAGTATAAAATTCAATAAAGTTAGATATATACCAAAAGTTAAGATTCTTATATCAAGCCTTATAAATATAAATAGTAAAAAATAGAGACATGTTTTAAAAAAATAGTAATGGGGTATTTTCAACTTCATATTGTGGATTTTTGTTTTACAAATTTGAAATCTATGAGATCATAGACCAATAATTATTGTTTCTTAGACTTAAGACTTTAAGAAATTAGAAAATCTAGAAGTTCCTGTTCTTCCATCAAGTATTTAGAGAGTTTTTATAAGTTACACAATTTATAATTTTGTTTCTATTAGGATTTGTTGATATAAATAACTATTTTTGTGTATTTACTAAAAACCGTTATATAAATAGTCATACTAAATTTTAAACAAATAAGGTCATTAAACAAATTTTTTTTGGAAGACCATCTGGACTGAACCTTTTTGTATGGTTTGTGCAAATGTTTTTGCATATTTTTTATACACATTCATTTTGACTAATTTTATGTTGGTACAAAATTTGGATGTCAACTTGTCTTCGTAAGAAAATTTTTATTTTTCAAAAACAAATGTCATTAAACTACTATGCTTAAATTAGGCACCTCCTTAAACAAAGTCTATTAGTAGTTACTGTACCCTAAATACAATTTTTGTAATTTTTATAAAAGGCAATCCTTTTATATTATTTTCTCAAAGGTGTTTTATTGTCGCTAAGCGATAACTATTTAAGCATCAATTTAAAGCTTATGTTCCCTGCTATTAAAAAAAAATAGACAAGCTGCTTAAAATTCATGTTTTCATTACAAAAATTGATTAAAAAACCTTTGTTATACAACTTCATATGGTTCCTGATGAAAGGCGCCATCTATAATCTGTTTAACTAACACTGCAGCTGTTAGTTAGATAGTTCATACGGTTCCTAATAAAATGCACCATCTATTAACAATCTGTTTAACTAACATGACAGCTGCTATTTATTTGTTTTACATTCTATGCGCAAGTGCAATCTACCACGCAAATCAATCAAATTAAAGCGTTATAAATCTTTGTAACTGTTGTCAAATTAAACCAACATAAATAATTAAATAAACGTAATTTACTTAATTAAATCAATGTATTAAATCAGGTAAGTAGGCCTACTCCTAACATGCAAAATATTCCCATGGGTCAGCTAGTTTAAATTAATGTTTATTTTTAGCTTGTCATCAGTTTTATCTTACAGAATGTCCAAATCCTGCGAGTCATATGTGTACCTAGCAATACAGTTAAGTTGGTGCATAATTAAATATTATTTATTTTCGTGGCAAATTTTTCATTTACAAGCTTAATTTATTATTGTTTGTTTATTATTTATATTATTTTTGATTTGAGTTATTTATAGTTGTAAGTGTGGATTTTCAGAGAGGATAGATCCAACCTGACCGAGCAGAATGAGAAACTACTAGAGAGATTAAGTCAAGTTTGGCAGAACTGTAAGGAACTGCATCAGCTGTGTGCAGACTGTGGGGTTACTTTCCCCTTATCTCTGTCTGATATTGAAAGTGATGGCCAGGTATTGTTGTGTTGTACGAAGGTTGCTGCTTCTTTGTAATGATGGTTGCTCAAACAATTCAAGTTTCGCAACATTTATACAAACATTGGGTCTACATGTATAGTTGCCTCAAAACGTAGAGAGACACCCCTCAGGTAGAACGGACCGTCCTAATCACCTATTAACAAACAATGCCTTTGTTAGAAGCGGTCAACCGGGGGACTGCCGGCATCGACTAATATTCCAAGAAATTCTGTGTTACACTACAATTTGCAAACAATTGATACATTAGGCCTACATTATCGAATGACGTCTCATTTTTTTTGTCTTACTTAGACGAATAAAAAACAATTTGAATCACAGTTCTACGACGTACCGTTACCGAAATAACAGTTGTCGTTTAACTTATTTAAATATTACCGAGTGATACTGAAAACCCCATTATCTACGAGTCATGTTGTAAGTATTTTGTTGGTAAATGCCTGCCCTGTCTTCAACCATAGTCCAGTTCGTTTGTTTTATATATTTTTGTGAAATGTTAATGAAGTAAAAAATAAAATGTCGATAGAATTTAAATCTGTGTGGCCACTCCGTGGCAGTTTCAATTATACAACTATAAGTTTCTTAAATAAAATAATTCTGATATTTTATAAATATGATGTAGAAACATTTATAATCTATAATTTAACATTATTACAACTTTACATAATATTTTAAGAAAAACAATTGAATTACAGAATAAAATGTTTTTTTCTTACAAGGTTTCGTCCAAAAATACAGAACACGGCTCTCATCCCTCAGCTTCTGAATATTGTACAGGTAGGCCTATCTGTCGCGCATGAGAACTATGCGGTGCGACATAGTTATTCTACCTCGCCGATCTAGTTTTTTGAATTTGAACCCAAGGGCTTTTAACATGCTTCTCAATGAAGTTACACAATAGCCGAATTCCGGATCTTTTACTTTCAAAATGTCTAAAATTGAACGAACTGTCGGTGATTCGGACGTAGAAAACTGTTCGTAAACTGTTCTTTGGATGATTTACCATCGAAAGTCACCAATTCGCCTAAACCTTTTATTAATGATTAATCGTTTTTTTGCAGATGTTATTTCCTTAGATTTTACCCTTTGCACCGTACTCCTTGCTACTTCCAGAGCTTTTACAGTATCAGCTACAGGACTCTTAGAGTCTTTTTCCTCGGCGTAGCGCACCATGGCCTGAATTGTTGCTTGCTGCAACCTTAGTGAGGTGATTGCCGCGACCTGCAATATGCGGTTTCACCTATAAATCACTTTCAACATTCACTTGCACAGGGTTATCATTTGCACTTTCGACAGGATCGTTCGCAAATTTAAATTCTATCAAATTTTTATTTTTTAAACTTCGTTAACATTTCACAAAAATATATAAAACAAACAAACTGGACTATGGTTGAAGACAGGGCAGGCATTTACCAACAAAATACCTACAACATGACTCATAGATAACGGGGTTTTCAGTATCACTCGGTAATATTTAAATAAGTTAAACGACAACTGTTATTTCGGTAACGGTACGTCGTAGAACTGTGATTCAAATTGTTTTTTATTCGTCTAAGTAAGACGAAAAAAATGAGACGTCATTCGATAATGTAGGCCTAATGTATCAATTGTTTGCAAATTGTAGTGTAACACAGAATTTCTTGTAATATTAGTCGATGCCGACAGTCCCCCGGTTGACCGCTTCTAACAAAGGCATTGTTTGTTAATAGGTGATTAGGACGGTCCGTTCTACCTGAGGGGTGTCTCTCTACGTTTTGAGGCAACTATACTTTAATAAATTACACTTTATACAAAATATTATCCATTTCATGAGTTATAATGGCAATTTTAACTTTTTTTATTTTTGCAGTTTACCTGCCGTATGCTATCCAAATGATTGCAAGATGTAAGATGTTTTGCATTCTTTTTTGCTGTATTTCATGAAAAATGTGCTAATTTAGATGATTCCATTATTTTCATTGTTTTCTAGAAATTTTGGCATAATTATTTACTACACTGTGGAATGATTTGTGCTATACCTATATTTACCTTATGATGTGAAAGACCTAGTCCCCATTTAGCAAAAATTCCTTTTTACTTTCTCACTATACTATAGTATAGAGAAAGTATAGTGATTGCAAAAAAAATCGGTTGAGATTTTTGTGAAAATATCTGTTTTGGGACCCCATGAGTCCAAAAAAGTGGTTTTTACAAAATGTCTGTCTGTATGTATGTCTGTATGTATACAAAGCTAGAGTGAAAACTATTCGATCGATTTCAAACAAATTTGCACCAGACATGTCAAGTAGGCCTGTATAGATGCATATAACATTAGGCGTTACAAAAATATAAAATGAATTTAATATAACTTGTTAAATATAATAAATAAAATATTGTTTTTAGGTTAAGCCTATACTAGTTTTCTTTACCTGTTGTCTTTTTACAACTTACAACTCAGGATCGTGAGGTTCCTGAACAAGTACTCGCTGGAACTGGAATATAGGATGATGAAATTAAACTATAATGATTCACATAACAACTGATTTTTTATTGGCCGCTTTAGCCCTGCATGTTGTTTTCTTTTTTATATCGAGTTACAAAAAATTTTTTACAATCTTATAAATCACTTTGACTAAAAATGTAGCCAAACAAATAACATAAATCAATTTAAATTAAAAAAATATATGGTACATATAGATATTTGATACTTACGAAAAGGCAGACACATAAACTAATTAATTTAAAAAAGAAAACCCCACTCGCATGTGCAACACTTTAGTAGCTAGTTCATGTTCGAATTACTATCACATTATTTATTTAAGAAACTTGAAAAGTTCGCCGATCGTAGTGCACATCATTGTCGATGATAACTATTAATTCTAATAAGAATTCAAATCAGTTCTTCAATAACTCGCTAAAAAACACCCTTTATGACTTGATTAACAATAAATGTTACATATTTAAACTGTTATTAATGAGCAGCGCGCAACACTTCAAGCATGTTCACCGCTTGGACTCTCGTTGACAAGTGCCGTTAGCGTTCTTTCCCACCGCTACATTCAGCCAGCGTCTATCCTCTCTCCACCAATCAGAAACGTCTGACTACACAGATGTTCATAAGTTGCGTCAGATCTTTTGGTTGCTAGCTACACGTTCTTTCTGGATCTTGCATGTAGAAAAGCACGTAGACCATTTTTCCAGGAAATAGCTTGCAGGTGTTCGCTTCTTATCTCGTCTAGACTGGTGTAGACGTTATTTTTCTAAATGCGTCTCGAAACTCGTAGCCTATACTTTCCGCGTCTTAAAGTCATTGCATAAACTGTCTATTCTTTAAACTCACATATAGATTGAATATAATAATTACTTTTAATACTTGTCTGCCTTTTACATTTATTCAAATTAATAATTAAATTTACTTTTAAAATTTTGTCTGCCTTTATGAAAATATTGAACTGACTCATGTCCTATGCATTTTCCCTACCATTTACTTTTAATCGTGAAGCTTTAGTTTAACTCTTTTTTATTTCTTTATTTTACCTTAATTCAACAATCTTACATGCACGAAAAGCGATTTCGAAAAACAACCTCCTTTTTGGCAAAAAACCCCCAAAAAATCAGTTATTATTTTTTTATAAAAAAGGAACTCTAACGATTTTGATAAAATTTGGCTTATTTGAAGCTTTTAAAAAACCACATGTTTCTAAAAATTCTCGTTTAGCTAATAATAACTGATTTTTGGGAGTTTTTTTGGCAACAAAGGGGTTGTTTTTCAAAACCTTTTTTCATGCATCTATACAGGAGCAATTCACACACTATGCGGGGTCAGTTGTGTGCTGTGTGTAACTAAACCCATGACCTTGCTGGGAAAGTGTCCGGACAATACAACAGCACGGGATGAACCACGCAATCGAATAGCCTGGCAAGACATTTACGTAGTTGTGATCAGACAGTTGCCCCCCCCCTCCACAGTTCCAGTGTTGCTTGGAGCTTTGCATTGCGTATACATAAGTCAACTTACTGTAATACTACAGTTTGTTAATTCTGTACACAGAAAATGTATTTAAATGTTTAACCTAATTTAAAATTGCAGGTGACCTCAGCTCCAATTAGCTCAAATTATCGGGACCCTACTACAAAAAAGTATAGTGCTTTTCTTTTTAATAAACATCATAAATAATGTTGGAAATAATAGTAATACTGTAGGCCTATAGTTGTTTGTCCTTTCACTCAAGGTAACAAAAATATGATTTCCTGTTGGTACATCTTTATAACGTCACTCAGACGTAGCGTCAACATTTGTTCGGTCCTTTTGTTGATGCTATAACCAAATTCAACTGCATATAACATGTTCTTTAGAGTTTTTTTTTTCATGATTTCTACATAACATTTTATAACAATGGACACATATTCAAAAGGTAATTTTTGTTATTAATACAGCCTTTAGTATATTAAAACTTAACTCAGTTTTATCCTCCAACATGCAGCACTTGTTGGAAATCTTCGGACAGTTTGTCACCTTAAATAAAGTAAATAACAATATTGTAGAGCTTTTTCATTCATTAAAGGGAGTAAAAAACTTATAATAGCAAATCTTATTGTTTTAGTAATAATGCATAGTTGAAATTCTTGTGAATTGATTTGTTTTGTTTTTTGAGTTTGTTTGTAATACGGAACTTAATTGTTTGAGCCAAACCATCAGTAAAGAAGAGAGCAACAATATTTATTGCAAACATGTTCATCTATGTATATTCTATTTACAGGGAGGAAATGGCGGGGCTACAGAATAACATAGATTACTTAAATAGTAAACTTCAAGTCCCTAATTATGACAATCAAGAATGGAGAGGTATTTTATTAAATGAGATGCAATACCTAGCCCGAGCATAGTAGAGCACAATTCTGCATGCAAATGATTTAATTATTTGTTAGCCTATTATTTTAATTTCACTTTTTTAAACGGCTCAGCTGAGCTGTCTAGCTTTCAGCTTTAGTTGTATAAAGATTTTTTTAATATTTTCCCCTAGCAATGTTAAATTATTTGAACTTTATGATTGTGTTAATTTTATGTAGTTTTGTAGAATAATAATTATTCTTTTGTATATACAATTAAATCAAACCAATTTATTAACAGGATGTCAAGCAAAGTTTGATTTTACAATTTTCTGACGGTCCCATATTTTTTTTTTTTAATTATTGTTTTCCGATTTCTTTTATAAAAATGTCTTTAAGGGGGCACTACCCTGTCCGCCATATTGAATCTGATTCCCATAAGAGCAATGCTACAGAATAAATAATTTTTTCCCCGTTAATTCGTGGAATAAATTTAAAAATTTGGTTTCATTTTGAAGTACTGTCATATGCGGATGTTGATTGCTGAATACATTTTCAAAAACCATTTTATTGTTTTCATAAACGTATGATATAAATAGTAAAAAATAGTAAACTTTATTAATTTTTTACTCAGTTGCAAAAAGAGATATTGCAAAAAACCTTAGCAATCAACACCCATAATTTATTTTACTTTAAGAAAAAAAATACAGCTTTCGTTTTTGACAAAAACAATAAAAAAATATGCTTAATAATAGTGAAGGTATGTTTTGGTTATTTAACATTGAAATTGGTACAAAACTTCGCCGTTTTGAATGTAGGGAGCCGAGCCTTAAGCTGACAGTAGAGCCTTTAATGGATTATGACTTTTAGAGTCTTGTTTATCAAGATTGAATTTTAGACATGTTAATATTTATCTTTAATACTAGTATGGGTACATTTATTTTAGAAACCATTTATATTTTAAACATATTTTAATTTATTGGTATAAAACATTTCCATGGGTTATAACTAGTTTTACTGTGTATTACATTAAAATCGATAAGAAGGTAAGAAATTATGATTTCTACTTGATTTAAATGCTTTGTAAACTAACAATAACAGCTAAAAAGAACTTTTATACGTGTAAGAAAGTTATGCATCTTTGATATACATAATTTCCTAAAATTTAAACATTTTTTTTATGTCTTCCTATTACTACAAAACTCCAGGCATCTAATTAGTCCAGCTTTAATAATTCCTTTGAAAAAAAAACTGAAACAAAAAATAAAGTATTGACTTAAAATTAAGTACATCTAAAAGGAACATATAATAGATAATCTACTGACTAAATTTCAAGATAGTACGGTACCCCAAACATTTTTGAAACTGGAATTGCTTCAAGTATATTTTTTGCAATGGACAATTATGAAAGCAGTTTGCCATTACAGTTTTTTTTTATTGACAGGGATCTTTTATTAAATAAACACACCATGAGATCACTTAATATACAAATATATTGACTCAATTATATTGATTATTTTTTAACAAAATCAATATCAAGAAAGTAGAACCATTGAAACGGAAAATATAAAATATTTAATTAAATCTGTGTTATGTAATTGATAAACAAAACCTTTTTTATTATGTAGTAAATATTAATTAACAGTATGTTAATAATAAACAATAATTATATCAAAATATCCACAAATCAGAGCATGCTATAAAATTTTAAGCCATTTGTTCCACTTTAATGCATTTTAAATTTTAACTATACTACAGGTAAACATTAGCTAAGTTAATAAAATAAATACTATGCTTAATTTGTGACAAGATAACTTGATGTACAACAAAACTTTTACACAAAATCTCACAACTAATATGTTTATAACTCAAACGCGTTGCAACGACAATGTCATCATCTTCAGAGATGCACTAGCTACAATAATCAAACTATAAATGTTATAGTTAGAAGTTAACTATACTTCAGGTGGATTTCTGAAGATGGCGAAATTGTTATCGAAACGCGTTTTAGTTGATAAACCTATTAGTTATGAAGTTTTGTGTTTAAGTTTTATTTAATCAAGTTAGATAAGTTGTGCATTGATGTCAAACCCCCCCAAATTTTAATTAGAAAAGTTTGAAAGTTGGCCGCCTATTTCCAATATTATTAAAAACTGTACTTTAAAAAGAGAACTGGTAGCCTAATGAAAAGATGACTGTTGTTAAACAACAATTTGCAACAATGAGAACCAACAGCTGATATTGAACATCTGTTATCAACTTCATTTTTCATGTGTGACAAATTTGTAGTTTTGACACTTAATTTCTCTGTATTATGGTTTTAAAAAAAATAACAAAAACCGTATTAGTTGATTTTAAAAAGTTATTTGTTTGTCTAAAGAATGCTTTATTAGTGTTACGAGCGTTTTAATTGGTTCAAAACGTTTCCATCCAAAAATATCTTCCTCTCAGTTACGGTGTTTTTAAAACTTTATACCCCTCTATTTTTTTTATGTTTAGTCGTAACAAAAAAATACCAAAAACAAGAAAGTCTTAACTTTATAAGAGTGTTCCATTAGAAATTAGAAAGTTGACCGCCATATAGGAAAATGAAATCCATTTATAAATATTTTAATTTCTCGAAAAACAAGGAAAGGTTCACTATATAAAGTTTGCGGTCAGATTTACATTTTACAGTGGTGGCCCATTTAAAAAAGACATCCTGTATCAACTGGGGATGTAAGTGATTTTATTAATGTTTTGTTCATATTATTTCAGATGACACCATCGGAGTGGGAGAGTATGAACAGTCGCAGTATGATGAACAGCCCCAGCAAGGATGAGTTTTCACCACTCAAACTTGAAGATCTTATAAGTCTTTCCCCCCATAGCCTTCAGTTATAGTATAAATCACTTAGTATTCGTGTAACTTACATTCCAAAAAGATTTGTTTACTTATATTTTATGCAGATCTTGTTTTTAATCTACTATTTAACATTTAAATTTAACCCTTCCTGATGTAATCATTTTTCTAACTAGAGCATAAATGATTAATTTACTACTCTCAAAGATTTTTTTAGTACAAAACTTACATTTTTTGCAAGAATACCTTTAAATCGTTAAAAATTACATCCTATAAAAATTAACGATAATGGGTAGTGGTTGTTTCATTATTTATAACAACTAAATTTGACTGTCATTAATCAGCCTTTCAACCAAAGTGTCTTTAACATTTAGGAATGGGAAGCAGTGTGGTAGAGAGGCTAAATGCATTAGTCCAGTTTGCTACAGTTGAAAACTTCAAACGCTGGTTGTGTACGTCCAAACCTAGTTCTAGCTATTTATTTACCTATGCTGCTCCCCGTCTTCATTAGTCTCACAGACAAAGTACAGACATTAACAAGTTCGCTACCACCATACTAAAATTTTTCCGTACACATAGACTAGTGTCGCATATATGAGATATGAGACAGCCGGTTTTTATCCACAGATTGCTGCCGCAAATGTGCGATGCCTCAGGAAACTTGAAGTTCTCAGGAATCTTTTTATCCCCCCTTTCTCACACTTCAATTCTTGGTTGTTTTCCCGCCTTTTTATTTCGTGGGAATGTGAAGACGCAAAGTTTTCTCAGGAATCTTTCTCCCCCATTTCTCACGTAACAATTCCTGGGAATTCTAATTTTCCGCCTTTGTATTTCAGTCTTAAATTTTATTGGTTGTGCAACTTTGGTCAAAACACTTTGTTTTACTAACTTTGCTCCAGAGTCTAACAAAAAAACTTACTATGTTTCTTGACATAGACTGAACGTTGTATATTTGCGATGACTTCAAAAACGCCGAAAACAGTAAAAAAAAGAACAAATAGGTATTGCTTGACATACCTTTTACTTAGGTTATTAAAAAGTATATTAACTTATTTAAACAAAATCATACTCGCGGTCTAGTGGTGAAAGTCACAAAGGTTTGTCCCAGTCTGTGTATACTCCAGTTTAGTTTTGCGATAGTCTGTGGTGGAAAACAGTGTGACACACATATGCGATGCTTGGTAGCGAACGCGTTAAGGAACAACAAAGTAGGAATAATTATGACATATACAAAATAAAACTCTTTACTTTTACTCTAAAAAAGTTTCTAAAAGTATAAATATGATTACTACTGTATTATACCATTATTATCACTGAATATCAACCAAAAAACTACACATGCACCATGATTTCACGTTGAAATAAAATATATATCATAATACAAAGTTGGAAAATTAGATATGGTTGAATTTAAAGAAAGTAATGACTATTTGTTACAATACCCCACCCACTAAAAAGTAATAAAATAGTTTTTACATTTAAATACACAAGCTAGTTGTGTGGGTATATCTGTGAAAATATAATCAAACTTTGAAATCTGTGAGCCACTGTGAGTGCTGTGAAGGTATGTTGATATTATACAAGGCCGTTGTTGAAAATAAGTACCGTTGTTGTAAAAAAAACTTCAGATATAAAAGAGCATTCTCAGAACTATTTTTTGAGATAATTTCTGCCATTTATTGTGTCTTTTAATAAAAATATGGTTCTTAAACTCACTTTTTCAATCTTATTGTTCTAAAAAATGTACAGAATAGCCAACTCAATAATAACTGTAAGTAATTGAATATTGTTTCCCCTATTTTTTAAAGTGTAAATCTAGTCACAGGTAAAAATCTGAAAAACAAATCACTAACATTTGATTTTTACCTTTTTATCAAGTTCACTGTAGGCCTACAATAGGGGGATTCATGCAATTTGTCGTAAATGCTTAGTGTGTTATCATGCTAAATTGCTATTTGAATTTTGAGTGAAGGACCCCTTGTGCTAAAATAAAATACAAGATAAAAACCTCAAATTACCTTCCCCAAGAGTTTTACGTCGTTAACACTGGTTTAGCAGACCCCAGACCGTGCTAAATTCGAGTGTGCTATCGGCTCAAAATAGCACACTTTTGTCAAACGAGTTTCTCGATTTCAACGCACTAGGCACGTTTAACATATACTTAGCACAGGTTGCATGAATCCCCCTCATATTTGGTTTAGAGTAACTTGTTAACATTTCACAATACAAATTACAGGGAAATTTGTTCAACATTTATATTCTCACTTTTGTAATGTATCGGTGTAGGTGTAATAAATGTAACACATTTGTAATTTTAAACAATTGTTTTGTCTTATAAATATACAAATTTGGCACTGAAATTGATCTACTTATTTATTTTATTAATACATTAAGCGCCACTTTATGTGTCCTAAGGAGAAACTACTGAATTGCTTCATTTGATCTGATAAATAAAAACTAGGCCTAAGATATGCTAAGTAACTTTAAGGATTTGCTTGTTATCCAATGAATAAAAGTAATCAGCAAATGCTTATTCTTCTAGTATACAATATGGCATTTGCTTTGTTTCTAACGAATAAAGTTTATAACAATTAATTGTCACTTATTTATTATCATAATTGTTGATTTATTATTAGTTTCGTAACGAATTTTAAGGTTGTTTCAGCCCATACTTGAAGGCTTGATAAAGTTGAAGTTATGGAAGCTTACATGAATTTTAAAAATTTTGTATTAATTTTTGGTTGGTAACAGGGGTGACACGTCACTCCGAGCGGGTATTTTCCTCACTCAGCACTAAGGGTAGAAAGTTGTCCCTATAAGAATTGCTTGTCTACCAGAGGTGTATGTATCGCATGATGATTAATTTGGTAATTGATACAAAAAGTTTGTTTCGGGGAAACACAACCAAGAAAAAAATAACTGTGCCGGGATAGTTGCAGTTTAGCTGGGACCGTTCCATGGGTCTAAGTGATTTTAGAACAGTGTCAGAGTAGATGGTTACACTGTATATGTAGAATGGACGTGTTTGAGATTTGTTTAGATTAAGGCTCAGTTAGTTGTATCTAGTCCACAAAGGCTAGAACATACTTTATTGTCATCATCACCTTTTTTTGGGTTTTGCGTCTCCTAACAGCTGTTGCTTATGCGGGTAGAGCTTACCAGG
Source organism: Philaenus spumarius (assembly GCA_018207615.1). Classification (NCBI taxonomy): domain Eukaryota; kingdom Metazoa; phylum Arthropoda; class Insecta; order Hemiptera; family Aphrophoridae; genus Philaenus; species Philaenus spumarius. The sequence continues at coordinate 1,242,915 of JAGFPH010000071.1, forward strand.
TCAGATAGGAAATACAATAATATAAATGTTTTGTTTACTATGAGAAAAGAGTTAAAATATTTAAATCAGCCTACGAACCGTCTTTTGAATACAGTTCAAGGTACAGTAGTAGAATTTAGAGTAAATTAAAAGTAAAAAGGTTTATTTTAAAAGTTTTTAATTTAAGCTTACGAACCGTCTTTCGAACTCAGTTCAAGGTAAGGAAAGTATAATGTTGATTTAGGGATAAAAGATGTATCTAAAGTATTTAATTTGAGCTCACAAACAGTCTTTTAAATTCAGTTCAAGGTAAGCAAAGTTTAGAGTTGGTTTAACCCTGGAACACTACCGTACGTAAATTTTACGTGTGAGCGCCATTTTTAACTACCTCCCTTCTACCCCCACCACTGCAGACAGTCGCCCGCCTTGCAGTGCGTTGACCAGTCAGTCGGCTGTAGATCGGCATTGTGTAAGGTTTGTTTTGTGATAGTTTTGTATCCAGTTTTCTCCTTTATATTTTGTTCGGACTTAAACTTTACGTATCGGTAGTGATCGCTGAAAAACTTCAGATGTAATTTTACGTAGTAATAGTTATACTGCACATGTTAAACAATATTGTTAGAGTTTTAAGGTGATTGTTTTATGTTAATTTTACTCAAAAATTTATAAAGAAATGGATGACCGAAGAACTGTTGAGGATGACGTTATTCTTGGTTTGCTCGAAGAGGATTTTAGTGATCAAGATAATGTGGAATTTGACGAAGAAGAATACGACAGCGATGCTGATCCGGAGTACGTTCCTGTTGAAAATGAAGTTTCAGATGACGATGACGAAATTATTATGTCTATTTTAGAAGTAGAAAATAAGGAAACATGCAATCAGCCTAAGAAGAAAAGAAAGATACAACAAGATGTGGGAAAGGCTAGTACATCAAACAAATCAAAAGGTAAACAATCTATTCCGGAAAGAGATAATGCACTTGTAAACGATGATCAAGTTAATTTTAGGCCTATAGTGTGTGTGTACCTCAGACCGAAACTATGACGGGGAAGGACAATTTTATTTGGGAAACAAAATTTATAGAAAATAAAGGAAAATATCCTGCCAGAAATATAGTTCATATTGCTCCAGGCCCGACCGCAACTGCTCATCTTTCCTCGAATCCACCTGAATGTTTTAAACTGTTTTTCTCTCAAAATATCATGGAAAAAATTGTTATTCACACCAATGAAGAAATTTCTCTTAAAAGGACAAAATATAAAGACCCAAATCATAACGCCATTCGAAATGTTGATCAAGAAGAACTTGAGGCTGTATTTGGATTGCTTGTTTTATCAACTGCGTTGAAAGACAATCACCTTCCAATCAAGTTACTGTTTGATTCTGACTATTGTGGTGACAGGTACAGAGCTACCATGACGGAACGAGGATTTAATTTTATTTTGGATTGTTTGAGATTTGACAAAAAAATACAAGAGATGAGCGTAAGAAGAAAACTAAGCTAGCTGCAATAAGTGAAATATGGGAAATGTTTATTGAAAACTGTATTCTACATTATAAGCCTAGTTCGTACGTCACAATCGATGAACAACTGATAGGATTTAGGGGCAGATGTCCTTTCAAAATGTATATCCCCAGCAAGCCAAATAAGTATGGCATTAAAATAGTGATGATGTGCGACAACAGCACAAAGTATATGGTCAATGCCATTCCATACTTAGGAAAAAGGTCAAATCCTACTGAAAAACCCGTAGCAGATGAATTTGTAGAAAAGTTAGTTGCTCCAACCATATCTGGGACACAAGAGCTCATGGCTCCACAAATCCCTAGGCACGCTAGTCTTTGTAGTTTTTGCAGCCTGTTTTTGGCACCAGTCTGTTTGACCTTCTGCCACCATACCAAGGCCGCATATGTGATAATTGGCCTAATAATATCAGTGTATGACCATGCAGCCATTTAGGGGGTAATGCCCCATGTTTTACCATAAAGCTGATTACTAGCCCAAATAGCCCTGGTAGCTTTTTTTAGAACTGCTTCCAACTGAGCATTCCAGAGAAGCCCTCGATCAAGAATTAATCCAAGATACTTAGCCTCCCCCGAAAGCTCCAGTCGGACCCCATTGATAGAGGGGAGTTCTATCATCAGTTTCTTTCTTCTGGTGAAGGGGACAAGTACAGTTTTGGCCGGGTTGATACTTAGGCCCGGCTCCTGACACCAATTCCAGACCAGATCCAGAGCCTTTTGCATGAGCTCAGATATAGTATCGTCATGTTTACCACGGATTAGTATCACAAGATCATCAGCATAGCCAATAGCCTCAAAGCCCTTGACAGCCAATTTGACCAACAGTTCATCAACTACTAAAGACCACAAGAGAGGAGAAATAACACCTCCCTGCGGACAGCCTCTTACGGACCGTGTTACTAAAGAGTCATCTTCGTTTTTTACAAAGATTCTTCTTTGAGCAAGCATGGAGCAGATCCAGTTAGCTGCTCTGGGTTCCACCCCTTTAGAGATGGCAGCCCTTTTAATGGACGAGAACGAGGTTTTGTCAAATGCCCCTGCAATGTCCATAAATGCACATAAGGCAACTTCTCCACACCTAAGGGCATGCTCAACCTTACCCACAAGCTCATGAAGTGCAGTAATGGTTGATCTACCAACTTGGTATGCATGTTGGCTACTATGCAGTGGTTTAACACTCAAGTGAGTACTCCTAATGTTCTGATCCAGCACCTTCTCAAACGTTTTTAAGAGAAACGAAGATAGGCTAATTGGTCTAAAGGATCTTGGCAGATCCATAGCCCTTTGGCCACCCTTCGGGATGAAGACTACTTCCACATCCCTCCAGGAAACAGGAATATAACCTAACTCATAGCTAGCCCTGAAAACCTCTACCAGATTTGGCAGGAGTATATCAAGGCCTTGTTGCAAAAAGGCAGGGAAAATACCATCCCTGCCTGGACATTTAAACGGCTTCAACGAGTTGATAGCCCACTTGACCTTATTAGGCGAGAATATTGTTAGAGAGGCAGTGCTTCCCGATCCTTGCCTTAACCACGAGGAGCCAGGATCAAAAGGCACTACGGTACAACATGTATCAGCATAACTGCCAGGAAAATGGTGTAAGGTTATGATTTTGATTTGGGCGACTTTATCATGTAAGGTTATTATTATTATATGGAGGTGTGTGGTTCATAATTTCTAAACCATGTATGGTTTGTCTTATTTGGGGGCTCCACCAGATTCGACTTACGAATCAATCTTGCTTGGCTTGAGAGGTCTGACTCACAACTAATTGGTTGAAATAACTTCAGAGACGTTTGATGGTTTGAATTAAATGTATAATTGATAGTAAGATATTGTACATGACATATGATTAATTTAATGACTACACCTTTTCTACATTAATAACATTTAGAATTTTTTAAATTGAATTTATTGAATAAAAAGCTTGAATTAACATGATACTTAATTATTGAAATTTGTTCTTAAGAAATGTACAAATTATTTAATATACAATTTCTTAATGATTAATTTCTCAAATCGTCACTTCCTCTAAATTTTACTTCATAATAAGTTGCTGAATTTACTGAACTAATTTTACCAGGATGTTTTGATAATTATTATTCGTAATCTATAATGTTGTTAAGGGAGACTGTACTATTCAATTACTATGCAGTCTCCTTAATATTTAATACATATAACTTATCCTTTATTAAAATAGGCTAACAACTAAACATTGTATAAAATATTTGAAATTAAATTTTGATAATTAAGTTGACATAATTCCTTACTTTAAAACCTTATCCTAAACAGCAGTGTCTAACCTTTTTAATTGAATCGGAATCTCCTTTCAATTGCTTATTAGGTATTATTAAATCCTTGGCAGCTAATTCTCTATAAAGAAGACCCAACCAAATTGCTTAGTTATTGTTGCTCTAAAGCTGTGAATTTATTTTATTACATTTATATTATTCCATTTACAATTTTTTTATGACTTTATTTTAATTATCTGGCTATGATTTTGATTTTATTTAAATTTGCTTAACCTCGAGATCTGTCTTAACATAAATTTAAATTTTTTAATTTACCTACATGTATCTGTGATTTCCCCTTTCACACACTTTTAAACTGATACTATCTATATTATTGATTATTTTATTTAACACTTTATTGATATTAATTTATCTATATTCGCACATTCACTGAACACTATTTATCCACTGGTTCCTGCGATGCCTTTTGAAATTGGTGATTGACTTTAAACTGATTGATGATTTTCACTTAGTGAGTTCGACTTCATGATTGACTCTTATTAAATTTGATGATTGATTTTAAATGATTTTTGTATTTTAAGGTAAAATGTACTTAGTCTTTTTATAGCGGGTTTTAGGTTGAAATATACATTGTGGTGTGAAGCGGGCTTTTAGGTCTTGCCCGTTCAAAAGATGTTAGAAGAAGACCCCGCTTTTTTCGCTCTTGCCCTACTCCTCCTACCGCGTCCTTTTGAAAAACCGTCTGTCATTGGCTAAAGATTTTTCACTCATCTCCCTATTGGACTTTCATTTTTCTAAAAATTTGTCTATCTGTAAATTCTTGTAAAAGCATTCTCATGATATTCTGCATTGTTCGCTAAATCTATGTGAAATGCAATATGATTCTTTTCACTTGTTTCAGAGCAAGTTGTTCTAATGCTGCTGACTTGATTAAAATGTCTGGGAACGTAACCTAATAGTTTACACGTGTGTTACTAGTATCAGCTGTAATCTTTTAACTGTGTCTTTTCTTCATAACTAACTTCTTGGGAATATGGGTGTCTACCAATATATCCGTTACAATGGGTATCCAGGAGAAGTGCCAAGGACCCTTTACGATCCCCGGTATATTCCCCATTATCCTTCTTTAAAAGGCCCATAGGCCTAGTGTACTCCTGTTTGAGTACCTTTTGCAATCTAGCAGTCACAGGCATCTCCGTGACTCTGTCACAGAATTGTTTCCAAGATCTCCTCTTAGATCTTCTTAACTCTTTATTGTAGGAGGTAAGGGCCATTCTATAAGCTCCCCACTCCTTAGTACGCTTAAGCTGGATTTACACATGTAGTACTGTACGCATACCGTGCGCGTACTGTACCGCTACCGTGTCGTGACTGTTTCAAATAAAAAATGGTCTAACCTATTTGAATTATATAGACAGACTGTTTTCAATTTACACATGTAGGACTGTGCGCTTACCGTGCTCAGACTGTACTCCCTTCGACTGCTTCCAAAACGATTCTTCAAGGTCATGACCGATGACAGTCCGACACGGTCGGCGCACAGTACCCCACAGTCTAGACTGGTCTAGACTGACCGAGACTGCTGTAAACTGCCATAGACTGCCGTAGACCGTTCTAAGAAGCAGATCAGAAACGGGGGTGGGGATATTCGGCTACAAATCAACATTTCATTTAATGTTTGTGCTATATTACTTTAATTACTTTATAAATTTAATTTTGTGCGTTATTTGTTTATTTATTATTCTGTTTATTTGTGACAACCTGCTAAATTTTGAAATGAATTAAGAGAAATTAATTTTACTTGTTCGTCATAGAGACTATGGCAATAACTTATAAAAGACAATTAATTTATGGACAGAGATCGGCAGTGAATTAGGTACTTCATATAAGCAGCAGGCAACAATTACGTTCTCTTATTCTTGATCGATGATAAACACTACGTTTCCCGTCAACGAACGGAAGAGTACTACGGTCGACAACAGTTCGGTATGAGCACAGTACCATATGTGTAAATCGAGACGGTCGAAGACAGTCGCGACACAGTAGCGGTACAGTACGCGCACGGTACTACATGTGTAAATCCAGCTCGACACGGTCGGCGCACAGTACCCCACAGTCTAGACTGGTCTAGACCGACCGAGACTGCTGTAAACTGCCATAGACTGCCGTAGACCGTTCTAAGAAGCAGATTAGAAACGTGGGTGGGGATATTCGGCTACAAATCAACATTTCATTTAATGTTTGTGCTATATTAATTACTTTATAAATTTAATTTTGTGCGTTATTTGTTTATTTATTATTCTGTTTATTTGTGACAACCTGCTAAATTTTGAAATGAATTAAGAGAAATTAATTTTACTTGTTCGTCATAGAGACTATGACAATAACTTATAAAAGACAATTAATTTATAGACAGAGATCGGCAGTGAATTAGGTACTTCATATAAGCAGCAGGCAACAATTACGTTCTCTTCTTCTTGATCGATGATAGACACTACGTTTCCCGTCAACGAACGGAAGAGTACTACGGTCGACAACAGTTCGGTATGAGCACAGTACCATATGTGTAAATCGAGACGGTCGAAGACAGTCGCGCCACAGTAGCGGTACAGTACGCGCACAGTACTACATGTGTAAATCCAGCTTTAGCGCGATTAAAGAGGCACCTAGCCTCCTTCCTCAGCTTACTAAGCGCACTATTCCACCATGGCACCTCTCTTTTAGCCTTGGGGAATGACACAGGACAGCTTATTTCAAAAGCTGTCAAAATTGACGATTTAAGTCTATCAGAAGCATAATCAAGACTCGTTAAAGTCAAGATTGGATCAACGTCTTCTTCCAATTCAGCTTTAAGAATCTCTCTATACTCTCCCCAGTTAGTTTTTTGTGGGAGTTTAATCGCTGCCACAGGTTTCTTCTCATAAACAAGGTCAAATCTTATGTGTTTATGATCGGACAACGATGGCTCATTACTAACGTGCCAATTCATAATCTTATTACTAATATGTGTGGTTGACAAAGTGAGGTAAATTGCCTCCTGTCTATTCCCACTCACATAGATAAGCTCATTACCAACATTATTAATAGCTAGGTTACAGCTGAATAAATAAGCAAGCAGTTCCTCACCTCTTTTATCCGTTCTCTTGCTTGCCCATATATGGTGATGGCTATTGGCATCACAGGCAACTATTAGCTGAAGTCGCCTCTCTTTACTATATTCCACCAGCCTTCTGACTTCAGGAGGAGGAATGACATCAGTACCACCTGGGAAATAGGCTGAGGCCACAATAGCCTCATAACTACCCCCAGGAATCGGTACTTCTACCAGCACTGCTGTGAGATCCCTAGAAACAAAATCCGAAACTGGGTTAGCATTGACATTTTTATGAACAAGAATGCAAGCTCTAGGTCTACCATGATCATTATCATAAATCAACTTACCATTAGGAGTTGAGTGTCCCCTAATAAGGCCTCCACTATACCATGGCTCCTGTATAAGAGCCATGTCTAAGGATTCACAGACAAATCTCCTGCCCAGCACAGCAGATGAGGCCTTGGCATGCTGGAGATTTATCTGAAATATCCTTAGGTTGTGGGTCATTGCTGATCCCTCCTCCCATCAGACCCTGAGGTCTTTGGGAGCTGGCTTTCCGACAAAGCCTTTCTGCCAGATCCTCTACCTCTCTCTGGACGTCGTCCTCTCCTATTATAGCTCCCCCAGCCTCGCTGCGCAGCACGACCACGCTGAGAAACAGAGGGGCCCTCAGGATTGGACTTCCTAAAAATATCAGGCCAAGTTGTTCCCGGTACCCGTTCCACGCCCCCCGGAGCATCACCCTCCCGAGACCCAGATGGCCTCGAGGAGGTGGAGGGCCCAATAAGCCCAGGCTCCAGGTTAGATGGACCAGGCCCCGGGGACACAGGAGCCTCTTGGGCACTAGCCTCAGACGATCCAGGGGGCACAGTAGCCCCCCTTACATCCGAGACACTAGCCTCCTGGACCCCCCATGTCTTGCTTCTTGAGCCTGATTGGGATGCTTCCAAATTTGAAGCTAAGTCGAAAACCAAGTGATTTAATTGTTTTCGCCGACATATGGTCTATGCTGAGGGTTAGTTCAGTAGTAGGCCCTTTAACAGCCTTCCTGACCACCCTCCAGCTGTCTACGTTAAGGTCATCATTCTGAGCCTGAACCTGATATCCCCCTTAATTCTTCATCAAAATTATTTATTCAAGCAACATTTTAAAGCTTGTGTTCCCTGATATTGATAGAAAATAGATAAACAGCTTAAAATTCATGTTTTTATTACAAAAATTGATTGAAAACATTTTTATAGTATACTTCATAGGTTCCTAATGAAAAGCGCCATCTATTAACAATCTGTTTTAACAGATTTAATGACAGCTGTTAATTAGATAATTCATAATATGGTCCTGATGAAAGGCGCCATCTGTTAACAATCGGTTTAACTAACATGACAGCTGTTAGTTAGATAATTCATATGGTTTCTAATGAAAGACGCCATCTATTAGCAATCTGTTTAACTAACATGGTAGCTGTTATTTAGATGTATAAATCATTAAAACTGTAGTCAAATTAAACCAATGTAAATAAATAAACATAATTTACTTCATTAAATCAATGTATTAAATCAGGTAATTAGGGTTACTCCTACCATGCGAAATATTCACACAGGTCAGCTGGTATATACAGGTGATTTTTTTAAATGGGCCACCATTGGCATCTCAGAAACTATAAAAGTTACAACAATCTTTAAATGGGGGACCTTCCCTACTTTTTCCCTTACATTAAAAATACAATATTAACATTTTCAAAAACTCCACCATTTTTCCAATATGGCAGCCAACTTAATTTTTTAAAATGAAAACCCCTATTTTTTATGTTGAATTTCAATTGAGGACACATATTTAAGACCTTTTTATTCTTTTGTATTTTTTCCTAAACCCAACCGTTTACAAGCTACAGCCTCTCAAAA